>BJCM01062081.1:0-13479 GCA_018326385.1 Flaveria bidentis | reverse complement strand
AGTTTTGTAAATTGTTAGTTCCTTAGTTTCTAGTATAAATAGCTTAGACTAGAGTAGAATTAAAGAGGGTGAGTATTTGTTGTTAACTACTTTCTTACTCTTGTAATTGTCTTTGCTATATCAATGAACTGTGAATTTTGTTGATATTGCTTGATTTGATTACAATTGTTTGTGTTTCTTTTTGAATTGTTTATATAAATCATTACAGATTGAATCAATTGATCCTATCACAATGGAAGCACATGAAAGGATCTGAGTCTATGTGGGAGACTAGGGAGGAGACTAGACAACATTACCCACAGTTATTTGAGGAATAACAGGTTTCGGGGACACAACCTATATAAGGGGGGTGGACTTGTAACACCCGGATTTTTGGTAAAAGAAAGAAATGCTATTTAACCCAAGTTAAGGGTTAAATATGTAAAAGGTAGAAAATTAATTATTATTTTGTACAAAAATAGCTTGGCCGCCCATGCCATGCCACTTTTCTCCTTTTTGAGTTCGGGTTAGAGAGAGAAAGAGTAGAAGAGCTCGGATCTTGAAGAGCAAGAAGGAGAAGCTCGAATTCAGGTAAGATTTGGTGTCTATAAGATGATCTTAACCGGCCTATGCCTTGGTTGTTTGATTGCGTGTGTTTGGTTGAGTGTTTTAGTGGGTTTCTAGGTGGTATAACTCAATTGCATTCGGGTTTTGAAGAAGTTCATCCGAACATTGTCAAGGTGAGTTCTGGAATCCCCCTTTTTACTTATTTAAACTAATTTTGGGGCTGGAAATGCATGTTTAAATGTTTTTATAAAATGTTGGTGTGTACCTCTATGTTTTATGTGTGTGTATTTGGGTGGGGTTTTGATTTTGGGTGATTTATGATGTATGATTTTGTTATGTAGCTTAGAATGTAAGATATAGGTTTAGAACATGCTAGTTTCATGATTGGGACAAAATATGAGGTATGATTGTAAGTGTTGACTGCCCATGCACCTAAATAGTGGCCCATGCGCCCAATTGTTTAAATTGCCTAAGTGTCCCATACGCCCAAATAATAACCATGCACCTAGAAATAGGTTGAATTTGACTAAGTGTCCAGACGCCTAGAATTCCCATGCGCTTAGGCACTCATGTGCCAGCATAGTGCCAATGTGTTTAGAATGTTGCCCAGAATGACTAAGTGTTAGCCATGTGCTCGAATAGTTCCCATACGCCTAGAACTTTCCCGCGCGCCTAAGTGTTCCCCATGTGCCCAGAAGGCCATGCGCCTGCATAGTGCCAATGCGCCTAAGACTTAGAATATTTTTTTGGAATTTTCGAGGAAAATGTATAGTGTAGGCTTTGACTTGGGGTGTTCTCAGGGGTAACATAAGTTGACTTTATGAGGTCATGTGATGTTTGTTATGTCATGTATGATGATGTATGCTTATGTGTGGCTATGTTTATGTTTATGTTCCTTATTATGTACGTTTATTTTCCATGGTTTTACGTGGTATGATTGTCAAATAAAATGGAAAGTATTATGTAACGTACAGTGGAAGATAATGAAAACAAGAAAGTAATGAACAAATGCATGCATTAATGAGTGAATGAATTGAAAGTAAGTAAGTCTCGCAAGCAATGTATCGAGGTTCTCACCTAATGAAGTGTGTTAGCTCAACTGTGTGCGGGTTAGCTACGCCAGAAGGACACACACTGGTGTAATATTTGTGATTGACCATACGTATAGGACCCTTGCCACATGCCCTAGGTACTATAGTCAGCTTCGTGCATAATACTCTAGGTCTATGATAGACCTCAGGCCCAATAACCAGCTTCGTGCACAATGTTCGGGGTATAGCACATGGCTTTGGTATAGAATGAAAGATGAATGATAATGATGAGCGTACTTGCTCCAGGCCCTTGGGTCAGCTTCATGCAAAATGTTCGGGGCACAGTACGTGTTATCGGAAGTTAAAGAATTTACGAAAGATAAGTAAGGAAGATTATGAATGAATCTGAATGATAACGATGGCGTATGATCATGAATGAACGAAAGTTAAAGAACAAATGATGCTAGAAGGTAATAATATATTATCTATCTGTATGTATGATATGTGATCATATACGAAAGCAAAGGATGGTTTAGAAAGAAAGTAAAGTATATTTTATTTTTAAGCTAGAACTCACTTAGCAATGCCGACTTTTGGGTTTCCGCTTGGCAGGTAAATGTTACTGAGGATGGCACGAGGTTGCTACTTGGCTTTGTTTAGATGGCATCCATTTTATGTTACAATGATGTTTTTGCATTGTAATGCGAACAAAAGATATTTTGTAATGAATGTTGTATTATTTTTCAAAAACGATTATTTATATGAAATGAAATGGTTGTTTAAAATGATGCCACTGCAACATTTTAGTAAGTTAATGTAAATCATATGTTTTATGTGCTATTATCGATTAGATGTGAGCGTCCTGGGAACGAGGCCTTATACCTAATCCCTAAACACTAAACCCTAACCTCCAAACCCTAACCCTTAAACCCTAAACCTTAAACCTTAAACCCTAAACTCTAAACCCTAAATCCTAAGGAGTGCCTCAAGTTGGTGAAACATTACAGGTATTTACAAATTTGTGTTTTAACTCAAGTATTGAAAAAGTTTAAAAATATGAAGTTTAATGAAAATATGATATTAGAAATTGAAAAACTTCAATATCAAGCTCGTAAACATAAATCCCATGGAAAGAATTTTAAAGAAAATATAGAAGGTTTGAAAAATCTTATCAATTACAACTTAATTTTCGTGATAAAGAATGCATGAATAGAGATTCATCAAAAAGTAATGATCAACTGAATTTAGAAATAAAAAAAACTTAATAGTGAACTCATCCCTGCTAAACTCATAGTGGAAAATTTTGAAACTTTCTTTAACAATGGTCGAAGAAATACACAAAAGATTTAATGGGGTAAAGCTGGTATTGGGTTTACAAAAGTAGCACCACTTGTTAATCATGATTATTATTGAATGCCTTCATCAATTACATTGACAAATGAAGACATGAGACATGGTTTAGGATTTCAACCTAAGTCTGACTTAAAACCTTTAGTCAACACTATTTTGATTGTTGATCCTATCACAAAAACTAAAACTAAATTCAATGTTTCTCATTTTATGTAAAATCTATGAAAACGGAGGGTATTATGGAAGATTAAAAAAGTGATGATGATTTAGATCTTTAGAATAACAAAAATAAGATTGTAATATAAATTTTTCTAATTGTATCCATCACTGTTGGTTAATGAAAAACTTGATTTCTCTAATGTCAAGAATGATTATTTAACACCTTTAATAAAACAAGAGATGTTAAAAGCAAAATCATACACAATGAAAAAAATATTGAAAGAAAACAAATAAATAAAACATCATCTGACTCTAAGATTGATTTCAAGAACATATCTGTTTCTAAACACAATATAGATAAGGCGGATTATATTTTTAAAGTAATGAATACTCGATTGTTTAAAAAAACTTCCTAATGATGCTAGCTCTGTGAAACAAGATGTTTCTAGTTCAGGCGTTACTCGGACTAATCCTATTCTAGCATCTGCGTCTCAAAGTAGTAAAGCTACAAATCATGATACATCGGCTACATATCCATAACAAAAACCAAAGAAAGTTCCTTAATTACTTCAGATCAAGCTAGAAAAGTTCATATTTACAGAGAGAAATGAAAGACTATTAAAAAATCACATGGTTAATGATATACTAAAGTTGGATCAATGATAACTTAGGTGGTTATCATACACAGATTGAGAGAATATGCATGTGAACGATTGTCAAGATTCAAACAAAGTACAAGAACCACATTGTTTTTTTTGTGGAAAACCAAATCATAGGGCAAGAAATTGCATTCATCAACACAAATCGATAAGCAAACAACAATTTCATTATCCTACTTCACATAATAGAAAACAATTTTTTAAAATGCCAAGTTTAATTCAAATTCAACTTATTCAAATTATTTTGTTGAAAAAACAAAAATATCAATAAATAAAAACTTGAGCAAGATAAATTTGATTAAGAAATCATAAAGTTTTGATGAAAGCAATGTAAATTCTTAAGTAATAAATTGAAGTAAAATGACACAAAATTGACAAAACCTGCTCAGGAATGGAAAGTCAATGCCAAAACAACGATTTTAGAGACCGCTGATGACGATGTTTTCAATGATAAATGAGATATGACTTTGAAATAACTAACATACTTGGATGAAAACATTGTTCTTATGTCAACAATGGTCTGGGTTCCTAAAACTAATTAATTTACTAATATGTGTAGGAACAACCATGCGAACTATTGATAGCATATGGCATGTGTACTAGACACATAACTAACTGCGTATCATTATTTCATAATGCTCAATTTCATAATGGTGGTTATGTTATCTTTATTGGCGACAAAGGAGGTAAAATTACCAAGAAAGGTAGAGTGAGAAATGGTGTGCTAATTTGAAGGTGTAAGTTTTGTTGAGGCATTAAAATACAACTTGCTAAGCGTTTCTTAAATTTGTAACAAACATTATTCTACATATTTCATTAAAAAATGTCTAACAATCAAATATGGTATTAAAATACCTGAGAAATAGTTGTTGTTGAGGACTCTGAGAGACAAATAAGCATATTTGTTGGATATGAATGGTTCACATTCTTTGGTAAGAACATCATGCTTATTATCCAAAGCCTTGGAAAGTGATTCAATATTATTTCACTGTCATCTTAGAATTGTATATAAGAACATGAATAAGTTGTCAGGGGAAATAATGTTTTCGGTTTACCATTTAAAGCATTTTAAGTTGTTGAACATTGTCTGTCATGTTCCATGCATAAAATTCCTCATAAACCCATTACACATAATTCTGCTGGTACAATCCTCCCGTTGTTGCATATAGATCTATTTGGTCCTATCAGTTTTTTAAGCTTAGGAAGATATGCATATTGTTTGGTTTTTACTAATAATTTTTTCAGCTTCACTTGGGTTTTCTTTCTAGCATCTAAGGACGAAAACACCTCATTTGTTGATAAAATTCATGAATATTGTGGAATTCAAACTAACAAGAAGATAAATTGCATCCGAAGCGACAATGGAACAGAAATTGCAATCACATTTTAAATGATTTATGTGATTCAAAGAGGATAGCAAGATAGTTTAGTGTAGTAGAAACTCCCCATCAAAATGGAGTTGTTGAATAAGGAAACATAACTTTTATTAAAGTTGTTTGATTAATGCTATGTGCTGCAAAACTTCCATCATTCTTCTAGGCAGAAGCCGTCAACACTGCCTATTAGGTTCAGAATCATGTATTGATAAACAAACAACAAAGGATGACTCCTTATGAAATATTCTTTAAATGTAAACATAAAGTCAAATATTTAAATTATTTGGTTATTGTTGCACATTATTACACACATCTAATATAAAATCAAAATTTGATAAAAAGGTTGATGATTGTTCTATTGTTGGTTATTCAGCTAAAAAAGTTACATACCGAGTTTATAATAAAAGAACAAAAAAAATTATAGAGTCACTTAATATAGATTGGCATGAATCTAACAAAACTGATGCTAGAACAACTCCTACTTAGGTATATGATTATGCTTCATTGTTTGACAATTTTGATCGATTTTTCTAATGTTTTTGGAGATGTAAACCCTTTGATATTAGCAATAAATGATGTATTTTCTAATGAAGATCTTCATTTTATATCTTAACCTCAAAGAATTTATTTAGACATATGATCTTCTTCAAATGTTTCAATTATTTAACCATATAATCCAATTCTGAATCAAACTCTTGAATCATATCACACATCTTCACAATTATTTACATTAAGTCCTGATGATCATGTTATTGAACAAGCTACATAGTCTTTAGACATAATAACTTCTACTCAAAGATGCTCCTATTGAAACAATTCAAGTACCTTTTGAAGACTCATCTGTTGAGTCTAATTCATTGAAAACTCGTGTCGGTGACTTTAGTCAAGAGGAAAAAATTATTTATCAACCAAAAGAAGGTGTTGTTGAGAATGAACTTGTTGGTCACATTTCTAACTTAAATGAAGTTATTTTTTATTATAAGAATACTCTATTGAGAATTCATAGAAAATATCCATTTGATGCAATTATTGGTCCATTATTTAAAGGTGTTCGCACAAGAAGTCAATCAAGACCCATCAACACACGTCTCTTTGCATGTTTCATTTCTTAAATAGTGCCAAAAAATATGGAAATGACATTGAAAGAAAATAGTTGTGTTAAACCAATGCATGATGAATTAATGTAGTTTAAGAGGCTAGATCTGTGCCATTTATATGAACTACCTAAAGACAAGTTACCTAATGGAACTAGATGGACATTTCACAACAAGATGGATGAGAAGGGTGTTATAGTTCATTACAAGGCTTGCCTTGTTGTTCGATGATTCTACAAGGTTGAAGAATTAGATTATGAAGAAGTATATGCTCTTGTTTCTAGACTTGAAGCTATTCATATATTTCTTGCATATGCTTCTTTCATGAATTTTAAAGTTAATCAGATGGATGTGAAGACTACTTTCTTCTATGGAAAAATTCTTGTATGGCAAAATGAAAGAAGAAACATATACTTACCAACCTTTTTGTTTTAAAGATCTAGATCATCCTGAATATGTTGACAAGTTAGACAAAAGTCCTCTATAGTTTTCATCAGCCACCTCATGCTTGGTATGCCACTCTCACTAAGCATTTGCTTGCAAATGGTTATACTAGAGGTGCTATTGATCAAACTTTATATATATGGAAGAAAGGTGATGATCTACTTCTTGTTCAAATCTACATTGATAATAATATCTTTGGATCTACAAATGATGATATTTGTATGGAGTTTGAAGCTGTGATGACGAAAAAGTTCAAGATGAGCTCATTTGGAGAAATTTAATTTTTTAGGTATCCAAGTTACAAAAGATGACCATGGTATTTTGATACATTAGTAAAAATATATACATAGTATTTTAGACAAATACAAGTTTCATGATTCCAGGATAGCTTCAACTCCTATATCATCCCATCCTATTTTATCTTTTAGTGTCATGGGTGTAGACATTGATCAACATTTGTATAGATACATGATTGACTTATTGATGTATCTCACTACAAGTAGCCTAGACATCATGTTTTCTATTTGTTAGTATACATATAATAAAAGTAATCGAAAGGGTGTCACATGAAGTTGTCAAGCGGATTTTGAAGTATCTAAAAGGCCAACCACAACTTGAAGTTTGGCATCCTAGGAATTCCGAATATCTTTATATACTTATACTGACAATGGTTATGGCAGTTGTAATTTGGACAGGAGGTCAACTACAAATGGTTGTTAATTAATTGGAAACAGGTTGATTGCATGGCAAGAACTAGAACACTGTTTCCGAATCCACAATAGGAGCTGAATATGTGGTTGCATCTAAGTTTTTGTTCACAAATTATATGGATAAAACAAATTATGGCCTTAATATTGCATAACACAACCATTTGGTATGATAGTTCTGCAGTTCATAGCATTGTCAAGAATCCAATTCAACATTCAGAAACAAAACACATAAATCTCCATTTACATTTTATCCGTGACTCTTTTGATAGAAAACTTATTCATCTTACCCATAACATATCTGATGAACACATTGTTGACTTGTTTACCAAGGTATTTGATCATTCCTGTTTTGACTTTATAGTCAAATCTTGGAGAATGATTAACTTTGGATGATTACCCAAGAAATTTTCCCAAAAATATTTTGTTTATTTTATTGTTTGTTAAAATGATAATTTTCTAGGTGACTAATCACAATTTTAATGAAAAAATTTTTGAAAATGATCTGAAAAAGATTTTTCGTTTAAGGGGAACTAAAATTTGAAAATGATAAATAATGATCTGAAAAAAATTTTGGTATTAGGGGTAGTTAGGTTTTTATTGGGTTTTTGATTAATTTCATGAAAAAGAAAATTGAAAATGTAATTTTCTATATAAATCTAAATGATAGTCTTGATTTTGATATATTAAATACAAAGGTTTAAAAAGAAACTGACTCGAATTTTGTTTGATATGTAGGCTCTACATGCAAGAAATAAAAACAATATGATTTGTGATGCACTGGAACTAAATATTTTGTCTGAAGTGGGTAACATATCAAAATTTTGTGGTAACACTGACTTAATGCTAAAACAAAATGAGAGTTCTAGTCTTCTTATTCTCAAGCTCGTTATTCTTCGAATCATTGACTGTCATAAGTATGTGTATACGTATATATGAATTAAAAAACAAAGACTGTTATATCATTCCAAAAGGAGCAAAAAGATGTCTAAAGAGCGATATAGCAATAAAAGATGCCAAAATGCACATAAATAAAAAATATATCAAAATCATACATACTATATGGTAAATTGTTTTTTTATTTTTGAGAATATGTTCTAACACTTAAGGTAATAATCAAAATACGGGGCTTGTAAGTCCGATTTGGCATGTAAGTTCTAAACATCTTGTGAGGGTAAAACATGTGTCCGAAAGGCTCTTAATAAGTCATACATATTGTTAATATTTTGTGTTCAAAAATGTTTATCAAGCTAGTTATGCTCAAATAGATATACTAAGAAAATCAATAATCATGAAGTTACTAATCAGATGTGTAAGATTTAAGTTAAATTAGGGTGAAGTTCTATAGGTTTCTGATTGTGGGATCCATCGATTTCATATAAAAAATCAAAACATGATTAAAATCAAAATATAATTGTCTTAGTAAAAATTGAAGTATGAGTTTAAAATTAGACAAGCGTATTGACAATTAACTTATCCAGTCTTATTCTAAATATAGTCGGACAATGTGATAATTAATTTTTTTCAAAATATGATCCTATAATAGAAAATTCATAAAAGGTTTAAGTTATGTTTCTTAGAATTTGTTTGACTTTTAGAGTTTAACATTTGAAAATTTTACAAACTTACAAAATAATTTTATCTTTTTCATATGCTATTCATATTAACATGTTTTGATAAAATGAAGGTTTTTTTAGGACCGTATACGTACGGGATACTAACTAATTATGCGTGAGACTAGATCAAATAGTGTGGAATCCTATTTGATTAATGATCCAATCAGTGAGAACGTTAACCTGATCGATGTAAGAATGAACTAAACGTTAAGAACGAGTAGGATTCGATCAAGAACGAACTTTGAAGTTGCATTGGCTATCTTGGACGTTTTGGACGGCTAGTGTTCGATAAATTATGAAGTGTTTCCAATTGTTATGAATTGTTATATTTTTCCACGAATTAAGTGGTATTTATAGGTTTGTAGTTTCCATTCGTACGACTAAACCATGTTCAGTCGTATGACTGAATCATGCGATTTAGTTAACGCACGACTGAAGGTTCAGTCGTGCGACTGAGTCAATCTTATGTCTCAATCATACGACTGATCCAGTCTCCTGGTTCAATCATGCGACTAGTCCTTAAGCATGACGTATTCATACGTATGGTCCATAAGTATGGTCCATTAGCATGAATAATCACCCGACTAGTTTAAACACATTTCTCAATCATTATTGACTAAGAGCTATGTACAATAACTTCAAACCTATACAATAAGTTCATACACATGAATTAAACTTAACACAATAATTATATGAAATAATTAAACATTAATAAACATCAACCACATATTATATTTCATTAAATCAATTCATTACATATGTGTAAGACATGAAAGACTTTTACATTTAGTCTCATAAACTAGGAAAAACATGTATCTACAAACTCCCCCTTGGTCCTAGTTTACTCTATCGTCTAACACTCTTCACATTCTTTTGGAATTTCTTGTACTTCTCCTCTTTTGTAACTCCTGCATGTATTTCAAATGCAAGCAGAGTCTTATCACGTATTGGAACTGGAGAGCTTGTACAATATCCTGGGTGTCATAGAACAGTGGCCACTTCTATAATGTATAGACATCTTCAGTAGACACGTTTGTAAGCCATATTTGGTCGAATACCCAGATAGTATCAATCTTTCCATCTCTGTTCAGAACTATGACCGCTTTGCCTATCCGCCAATCGTAGTACCACCATTTGAAGTGTGGAATGAAGTCCTAAGGCATTTCCCGTAAGGGAATATTTGACATTGTGTGCGGAGGACTCCATTTCAGCACCACTTTAGGTCTTCCAGATATAGGGTCCACTTCAGAATTACGGATGAATCTCTTAGGTTGTTGAGGTCTGAAGTTTACCCACCTGGTGTGGTATTCCTTCTTTAACGCAACCTCGAACCATTCTGACATCTTCCTCGGATTTGCATACAGAAGGTCTAAATATGCCAGACGGTTGAGCTCAAAACTAGGAAGAGTCTTCACATCATGAGGATATCTGAAGTACTCGATCTCTTTCTCTCTTTTAACAGCATAGACCTCTAATTCTTCAAAATACGCCCACACCATAATCTTGCCAGACACTTTCTGATGTATTTTGACTATGTAGAGCTTGGTGTAGGCATTCTGCTTTGGCGGCACGCGTTGGATTTTTATCTCAGCAAAACAAGCTGCCTATTCAGCTTTCTTTAAGTCGACATTAGCGTCCTAAGCTTGGGCTTGGCTTTCATCTTTTTCTTTCTCCTTTTCCATCTCTTCTAGTTTCTCAAACATAGCACTGCCAAAAGTATCACCTAAGTTGGGTATAACATTACCTTCGTCGTCTGTGTACTCTGGATAATGCTCAGCAGTGAAATCCTCTATCTCAATCTCATCTACATCGTTCAGCTCATCATCACTCGCAACATCAACTTCTGGAGCATCTTTGACCAGCTCGTCGGGATTTAGTCTAAACATTTCAATGAGTTGCTCGCCTGTTAGGTCATGAATAATCTCTCCCTCCTCCGGAGTGTAGCTCACAAATATTCTGACAGTCCCTTGCAAGTCAAATATCATGGTAAGTTGAGTCATGACTTGCTGAAGGGGTTCGATATCATACTCGTCTGTCTGTTGAGCTTCATTTGTTTGATTAAACATTAAGTACATCACACACAAGTCATTATATAAAACATTAAAACATAAAAAAACATAGATGATCATTGATTACATTAATGTAATATATAATTCAAGTACAAAAGTTTTTAAATACAAAGACATCTAATAATTACTTTTTTCTTGATCTATTGTTTCTTCAGCTGGAGGAGCTGAGGATGAGGCTCCTTGATCTTGGTTTCTTTTTGTGCGCCTCTCTTGAGCTTGAGGATTTGAGGCTGACGCAGATGCATCACCTTCCTGATCATCATCATCCTCTTTATCTTTACCGCTCGGTACTCCTTCATCAACATCTACCCCAGATTCATCTTTATCCTCATCATCATCATCATCATCATCATCATCACCATCGCCATCATCACCATCCTTAATCATTAACGGCTCGCTCTTTGATCCCTTAAGCTTTAGCAATATCTTCTTGTTCTTCTTCTCAAGATCCTCTATCCTCTTCACTGAAGCCAACACCAGCTTATTTTGACCTTTAAGTATGTGGTGGGCTCGGCCTAACGCTCTCTCGTATTGAGAGTTCTTCTCACTCAGCTGAACATTCTGCTTTGCTTGAGCTGCATTCACCTCCATCATCTGATTTAGCTGAGTAGCCCTTAGCTCATCGGTGGCAATCAGCCTCAACACAATGCAGTTGAGGTTAGGCAGCTGCTCCTCTAACCCGACCGTGGGTAGAGTAGGTCCAGCTGTGAATGTGGAATGGGTGGAGGGACTAGCTTAGTGAGTGGTGGTTGTGGTGGTAGATGTGGTGAATATGGGAGGTGGAATTGGAGTGGAATGTGGTGGTGTGGCTGTGGTAGTAGTGGTGGGAGGAGTGATAGTGGTAGTGGGAGGAGTGGTGGTGGTAGTAGTAGTTGCGGTGGTGGTGGTAGGAGATTAGGTACGATTGGCTCTGATACCACTTTTCAAGACTGTGTACGTACGGTATACTAACTGATTATGCGTGAGACCAGATCAAATAGTGCGGAATCCTATTTGATTGACGATCCAATCAGTGAGAACGTTAACCTAATCGATGTAAGAATGAACTAGACTTTAAGAACGAGTAGTAATCGATCAAGAACAAACTTTGAAGTTGGATTGGCTATCTTGGGATTTCTGGATGGCTAGGGTTTGTGAATTATGAAGTGTTTTGAATTCTTCTCATACTTCTTCTCGAGATCCTCTATCCTCTTTACTAACACCAACACCAGCTCATTTTGACTTTTTAGTGCGTGGTGGGTTCGGCCTAACGCTCTCTCGTACTGAGCGTTCTTCTCACTCAGTTGTGCCATCTGCTTTGCCTGAGCTGCATTCACCTCCATCAACTAATTTAGTTGTGTAGCCCTTATCTCATTGGTGGCAATCAGCCTCAACACAATGCAGTTGAGGTTAGCCAGCTGCTCCACTAACTAGACCATGGGTAGAGTAGGTCGAGTTATGAATATGGATTGGGTCGAGGGACTAGTTTGGTGAGTGGTGGTTGTGGTGGTAGATGTTGTGAATATGGTAGGTGGAATGGGAGTGGAATGTGGTGGAATGGGAGTGGAATGTAGTGGACTGGCTGTGGTAGTGGTGGTGGGGGCAGCGATAGTGGTAGTGGGAGGAGTGGTGGTGGTAGTAGTAGATGTGGTGGTGGTGGTAGGAGATGTGGTAGTGGTGGTGGCTAGAGTTGTGGCATTAGTAGTGGGTGTGGTAGTGTTGGTGGTGGCAGAAGATGTAACCAAAGTAAACCTTGGTCTCTTACCCTTTTTGCCATAAGGGTAAGCCATTTTCTTCTTCCTAGAGCCCTTTGCAATCGACGTCCCCCCTTGGCTGATGGGCTGGTTAAGGGTGTTAGTAGGATCAGTGACATCAGTAGCAACACCCCTTGACTCAGCCTCGCGTCCGCCAACCGCCTATACCTATGTCTATAGCCACAACCCGGCTCCCGACAATCCTCACTAGTGGCTCATTATCCGACTCCTCATCTTTATCTATCAATAAATCTTGGTGGAAGGCAACCCTTTCTGTTCCACCAAGTGCCTCACCACCTTGACCCTGATCATGATCATTATCATCATCGTCTTCTTCGTCTGTGGGTGCCATGATGGGCTTAACATCGGAGTCACTGTCATCGTGACGCCACTTCTTGCGAGATGGAGCCACATACTCCTCGTTAGCCAAATGACCAAACAGTTTGCTCACCGGGGGCTTCACCTGCTTCCCCCGGTAGACCTTCATCCTACCCAACGTAGTATCATCCATAACCTCTAGAATCACAGCATCGTCTCTCTCTTTCGGCAGCGAAGGAAGCTTCTGGTCAATGATCATCTGTAGAAACCTTGGGTACATGCAGAAGCCTTCCTTGCCCTTGGCCTCGAGGTTCTCGATCATGTAGGAGAATATCATCTGGGAGAAACTGAATGGGTGGTTCAGCACCAGAGCAACA
>BJCM01062080.1:0-15951 GCA_018326385.1 Flaveria bidentis | reverse complement strand
TGAAAGATGGGATTTCTGAAGGTGAACCTCCTAGGTACAAGGCAAGGCTAGTAGCTAAGGGGTTTACACAGAAGCCAGGTATGGACTATAATGAAATATTCTCACCTGTGGTAAAACATTCATCTATCAGGGTTATGCTGTCAGTGACTACTTCTATGGATATAGAGCTACATCAGTTGGATGTTAAGACTGCATTTTTGCATGGGAAGCTGGATGAGACTATCTATATGAAGCAGCCAGAGAGGTTTGAGGTGAAGGGGCATGAAGAGAAAGTATGTCTCTTAAAGAAGTCTTTATATGGGCTGAAGCAATTCCCTAGACAGTGGTATAAGAGGTTTGATGAACATATGGTGAATAATGGGTTTAAAAGAAGCAACTATGATAGTTGTGTGTATTTTAAAGAATACAGTGAGAACAAATTTGTGTATTTGTTGCTGTATGTTGATGACATGTTGGTGGCTTGTTCAGACTTGGAGGAAGTTGAAGCTACTAAGAAAATGTTGATGTCAGAGTTTGAGATGAAAGATCTAGGTGAAGCAAAGGAGATATTAGGCATGGAGATTACAAGGGACAGAGAGCACAGGGTTTTGAAGCTGTCTTAAAAGTCTTACTTGGAGAAGGTACTAAGTAACTATAGGGTGGATAGTATGAAGCCAGTAACAGTTCCTATAGGTGCTCATATTAAACTGTCAAGTTCTGATTGTCCTAAGTCAGAAGCTGAAGTTAGATATATGAAGAAAGTACCTTATGCTAATGTTCTTGGGAGCTTGATGTACTTGATGGTTTGTACAAGGCCGAATATTAGCAGGTATTCCAAATCCGGGGAAAGCTCATTGGGTTGCTGTAAAATGGATCTTGAGATATCTCACGGGTACTAAGCACTATGGTTTAGTGTTTGGGCATCATGAATATGAAAAAGTTGACAGGATTGTTGGTTATGTGGATTTAGATTTTGCCAAGGACCTGGATAGAGGTAGATCTATTACAGGGTATGCATTTCAAGTGCTGGGTAACTTGGTAAGTTGGAAAGCTCAGTTGCAACATGTGGTGGCATTATCTACAACAGAGGCTGAGTATATAGCATTGACTGAGGGAGTCAATGAAGCTATGTGGCTGCATGGTTTTGTTCTGAGTTGGGAATCAAAATGGCAGGCTCAGTGGTGTTCTGTTATAACCAGGGTGCAATTTAATTATCAAAGAATAGCATGTTTTATGAGAGAACAAAGCACATTAATGTGAAATTACACTTTATAAGGGATGTGGTGAATGTTGGTAAGGTGAAAGTGGAAGGTGTGTCTACTTTGGAGAATCCAGCAGATGTGTTTACAGAGTCTCTATCTGATGGAAAGTTCAAGTTTTGCTTGGATGCATTGGGAGTTGATTAAAATCTTGTTTTGGATTTTAAGGTGGAGATTGTGAAGTATTAAAAGTCAAAACAAGTGAACTTCCGAAGGTTAAGTTTCTTCCGAAGCTTAACATGGTCTTCCGAAGCTAAGTTGATATCTTCCGAAGGTTATGTTTGCTTCGGATGGATGTTATTGTGTACTTTGGATTTCTTCCGAAGTATACATATGTTTAGTAGGGAATCTTCCGAAGGGTTACTTCCGTTCGGAAGATATAGTGTAGGGTCTTTTGTGTAAATTCTCAATATGTGTTGAGAGTTAGTTAGAGTTAGTTTCCTGGTATAAATAAAGTCGGGTTGTAATCGGTGGAGTATCTAAAATCATTCAATTAATAATAATTATTTGAGAGTTCTTGTTCACATTTATTTTTTCTTGTATCATCTTTGTATTGATTGTTATTCCGCATTCATATTCTCAATCGGTTTTACAACATCTATCATAAAACTAAAACCCTCCATCACTTGAAAAGAAATACCTTTATATACATCATGATACCACTAGACTACAAGCTCTTTGATGGCTATTTAAATATTAAATCATATAAAGCTTATTTACGTCTGAAAATTTTAGGTAAATAATGCTAGAAATCTATGAGAAAGATAAAAAATATTTAAATAAATAAATACATTTTGTTTTATGTATGTGGAAAACGAATCAACGGCCACTTGTTTAAAAAATTGTGTATCTATATGTACATATACAAAACTCGAAACTCTTTCTATAACATGTGAGTGAACATCAAAAGAAAAATGTAAATTGGTTTGTTCGCCAAAGAAGCAGTGCAAACATGTTTAGGAACACTCGGCAAAAGTAGAGTTTTGGTTGCCTGTGCAATGATATTGCGTATTGAATTCGCTTCTTCTTTCGCAACCTCCACTAATGAATCCTGCAAAAAGTGAACCCGAACTTGAGACTTTGTTGCAAAGGGTTATAATTTTTAACGGATCAAATAGAGTAAAACTAAATCAAATGAGTTCCCGACAAAATCAACCAGTGTTTCAGGTCAACCCGACCCAGTACAAAATTTTGCTCATTACCCAACCTGCTCAATGCCCGCTTTGCCACCTGCGGTGCTATAGAGTTTGAGTTTTTACCTGTGCAGAAACTAAACGAGCAACTGTCTTCTTGCTCGATTCCTGAAGTTCGCCTGCTATTAAAATCTCATCCAGCATGTAGTAAGCCTGCAACACATAATACAACAACAGAAAAAGTGTTACACAGATAACAACCTACAAGAAAAATTACATCATTTGATTTGGCAAGTAAATTAAAATCCCTTTCATTAAACTAAGGGACTTTGTGAACCGAATTCTTTTAATTTAACGGCATTGATGTGTCACTTACGTATACATGAGACATTACAGAAAACTAACTGTATCAAGTGGATGGAGAGGGACGAAAGAAACGAGTGGGGCGAAAAAAATAATATACCTTCTGAAAATTGAAGATCAAGTCGAGCTCACAGACCTAGCAAACAGTAGTATCATAACGGTGTAAATTTCCGGATGTTAACAAGTTTTTTAGCTATGATTATCGATGTTTGATTAGTTTTAGATGGCTTACGCTTCCAAAGTAACGATCAAGAATCTCAACATAGTGATGAATGATTTGAAGGATCTCAAGTTCATTGTCTTCCTGATTAATGCACATACAAAAGTAGAGGCTGGCATATCTGTCAAGTAAAACACATTAAACTAAAACGAGTCACAAAAGCCGCAGTCAACACAAAAAGGATCATTAGATAATGAAAACATGAAGCAAAGTTAAAGAACATTTAGTTCATGCTGCTATACCGTTTATAAACAACTTTAAACCCCCTCCATTCGACAAAGTTGCAAAGCTTGGGGCCGCGTGTGAGAATCATCCCACTGAGCTCTCGTATCACCTTCTCATAATACACTCATAGATCAACAAAATGCTTATAATGTCATTTTAACTTAATAATCAAGATTTTATGTGCGTAACTAGTATGATGTTGTTTGTTATAGCTGCATATACCTTACTTCTTTCCTTCTGCGAATAGGGCGAATACCACTTTGTCAGTCTAACCTTTCCTTGCCAACTTATTAAGAGAATGATGCATACTTTAAAGCTTAGGCTCCCTATATGTGACCACAAACAAGGCATTCTGTTAAGGTCTATGTAGACGATGAAGTATACTTTGATATGGGGTGCTCAACTGCTTTCAGTAGTCAAGCTACAACTGTGACCAACAGTAAGTTAAACACACATGCATTTGGACAAATTCTTAATAGACGATGAATTTATGTACCCATGCAAGCTAGCGTGATGACAATGTAGATGTTATTTGATACACAAATAAACTAGATTAGGAGGGCTCAGTTGTTCATATTAGGCAGATTAAAACAAGGACATAAGAGCAACGAGGGATCAAAAATCATCGACAACTTTCAGGTGAGACCCTTCTTCCTAACTTGAGCGAAAATCATAAATCAGACCTCCTAACTAATAAGCTTTATTACAATCATTATACTGTATTACTGTTTCCTCAATTCCACAAACAAAGCCTACTTTGCAACAAAAGAATACAGATTGCTATCAAATTAAAAGTTAACGTATAAAAAATACAATGTCCTCAAGCTACAATCGCATCGACGGGCATACTTTCTAATAAATCCTTAGGCATACGACAATGATCATACAGATCCTGATTGCACAATAAGTTTTCGCCATAATAATCTAATCATCAAAATGACAAATCTACGAGTTCTCACCATGATTGACACTATACACCAGAAGTTTCACGTCTGTCAATTCGATCTGATCCAATTGAGAACATTACTGGAGATTGAGAACAAGAAATAACATCAATTGTAATAAAATGTCAAAATCAATGTGAAGTAGGGATGAATATGCAAATCATAAATTGAATGATGAAATGATTTTTGAAAATGTAGGTTTCACTGACACCCCCTATGCATATAATGAATGTTCATGTTTTGGCTTAAAAAAGTTTATTTGCATCATTTCATCCTCGAAATAATAAAATGGTATCGCAATTCTACCAATTAGGAAATGACATGTCGGGGTCTGAAAAAGAAAGGATGTGGTTTTGAGCATTTAAGCTTTTGCGCAATTGTCTTGTTTTTATATAGTGAATGGATCTTGAAGTGTGCATCTGCTCGTTTATTCTCGTGATATGAAAAAAGATACCAGCTTATAATGAGACATGAATGCTTAGATATCCTCGTTGTTGTTGCTTGATGTTATGTGGCTCTATTGGGTCTTTCACACATTTTTTATGTTGCGTGAAGTGGGCTAAGAAGGTCCTTTCTTAGCTCCTAGAAATTGTCGTTAGTTTCGGTTGGTAAGGTATGAGATCAGAGATGGTCTTGTAAATGTTTGTACGAACATATAACACCATAGTGGCATAACCCACTGCTCTACCTCATTTGTGCTTGAAAACAAACACATATGATCTTTTAAGTCTCTAGTTCCTCGTAAGCGTGGATGTAATGAGATCTTGGTTTTGGTGGAAATTTAAAGTTGGATTAATTTGATAATTTTATTTGATCTAATGGTCAGGCTAGGTCATCGAATTGCCTCTAGAGTTGCTTAAAGTTGACCTCTCGGCAACATGTCTCCATGTTATAAGCGGTTCATCATCAAAAGACAATTGTACTCTTACCCTTTTATCCTCTCTCAGTGAAGGAAATTCTGCGGCGAGTAACCATTTAGAAACTCTCAGTGAAGGAAATTCTGCGGCGAGTAATCAATTCACACTACTCATTATGCATGGTTGATTTATCACCTGTGACATTGTTAAATCAGTGCTTTCTCCTTTAGTCATGATTGAAAACAAACCGGCAAATCATGGCATAAAAAATATTACGGTTTATAGGACAATGGTTCCATGGATGGCGTCAAATACTGTTGCACCAGATTCCGACTGTGAGATGACTAAGATCGCCCAAGTATATTTTGACATGCACACACGAGACACCATTAGTCTCAAAGCAAGTATTTCGGTGCCCATCCAACAGGAGAATCATTAGGATATCACTTGCTAGGTGTGATTATTGAGTGTGTTTAATGCTAGAAGTTAATCTATACATGTTTGTGATCATAATTAGTATCGTCAATCTAGGGTGTGGATCACTGCTGAAGACGAAATGATGAGTGATGGCTTCTACAATGATATTGCAACTATTCACTTATAGGAGGCTAAAAGCGATGGACGATATTTATGTTCCAAATTTATGGACGATGTTGATGATTCTAACCTAATGGATGATGGAGATGACTTAAATCTTATAGACAATATTTTTGAATGTTATAGATTAAACAGGTGATCTGAACCCAATGGAATACCCATGATTCGAACCTTATGGACAGACCTCTAATGTCATTCTTGTGTCAAAACAGAAGGTTGAGTTGGTGGTTATTGCCACAAACAATGTTTTTCATGAGAGTGGGGAAGGAGGCGAGCGGTCGATGTTAGGGAGTGGCAACTAGAGAAAAGATGTCGCTTAAGAGTTTATACGTCGGCGGTTGTTAGAAAACCAGAACATACATCAAGTGCATTGTAGTACGCTATGCAAATTCACTTAGAAAGTTGATGAGATGACTATTAGACGATCTTCAACACATTTCCTCCATTATATATGTGGCCGATGAAAAGAGACAAGCATGAGGACATGGCAAGGATAAAGGGAGTGAAAAATCCTTCACCACAGACTCGGTCGTGCGAGGAACTTGGTTCTAAAAAGCATGTCGCGCCTCACCCAAGGCTGCAAGGCACATACTCCCTTGCTTTTGACTAGGTGAGGCAGACATGGTACAAAAAAAGCAATTAAGGTGCATGGAAAGCCACATGAGGTGCAGTCTGAATTTATATATTAAATCCTATATAAAACTTATATTAAGCTAAATTTAGGATAGGTGGTGTTAAAAATCTATAAGAATTATAAATAAATTATATAAATAAATTGCACATCAAACAGTGTGCTCCTCGCTTTGCGCCTCTACTCAAAACTATACCGCCTTGACGCACCTTGCGCCTTTTAAAACTAAAACAAGGAATGTAGGAAGGGAGAAGGAAGTGCGGTCGGTGAAGCTTTCCAACATGGAGGAGAAAGGCGACTGCCTTTCATTTGCGGCATTGGGCATAGTCTTGGGAGTAATTTTTTTAGTTTGTCATTTTGATATTGGGTTGAACGATTACATGATCTTCCAATGATAAAACGCTTCATGATATTCAAATGCTCAAATCAAGCTTGAATCTTTTACTAGCGAAGCTAGAGTTTACATAAACGTTTATCAAGTTTTGAATTAAGTCCAGCTCTTCAAGTTCTGTCTTGGAGTCAAGATTAACCCGACTCTGCAAGGCTCGTGTTGGGCTGTTAGAAGGTGCAACTGTCTGGTTTTTGGCTTTGGATTGGTGAGTTGTGAAGTGGGTCAGTTTACAGCAAGGTGGTCTGCAACAGTCCACAAACAGCTCAGAGCGCGAGAGACCACCGTAGCAATGAGGTGGTCCTCGACGGTCCAGGTTGAAGCATATAAGTTATAACAACTTGGGGCCTATGGTGTGCCTGTAGCAATGGTGTGGTCCATAGTTCACCCATCAGTTTCACACAAACCAAATATCAAATAAAAAGATCACGTGTTTAAAACTAGCAAATACTCAAATTTTAACTTAAACTGAAGTTTAGTGTGCTCATTATAACTTTATACTTGAAATATAATCATCCGACCCTACAGCCTACAATAAAAGAAAGTATTAAGACTAACATAGGTAATGAACCCGGTTCAAAGGCTCTGTTAACAGACTAAAAAGGGAAGTACTTGAGCTCTACGTGTCATGCTATTGCCAACGGGTTCAGTAGAGTTAAGCAACCAAGTCATGATTGTGTTCTTGTGGTCTTAGGTCCATGGAAATTGCTTCCGGAAGGTGAAGTAGTTTACGAGGCGACATGGGGGACTTGGGCTTAAGCAACGGCCCAGTTAATCTGCTGGTGCTGGTGCTGGTGCTGTTCTCTTTCGGAATTCCTAGACCTGTGATTCCAAGAACTTTTCTGACTTCATCTGCCAACTCTATCACCATGTCATCTTCATGACCTGTAAAGATAAAACAAAAAGTTTTAAATGTTTGAAGTGATCATTATTATAGTAATATAGATGGTGAAGGAATCTGTTTTTTGTTTAGTCAAAAGATGCCCATCAAGGATGATATTATGATAAACAGGAATTTTGTGGGGGCACAAGAAATAGACAAGAAAGGGTAGTTAAGTAATTTCATATGAGAAATATGCCCAAAGAACGACGTCTCTATCATGGAACAACGCATTTTTCATGGGACATGGATTAGGAACCTTGTGGGCAAGTAATTTCAAAATAGAAATAGGTCCAAAAAAAAGACATCCACGTTATCAAGATGCTTGAAATGACCATAGTGCAAGTGTAATATGGTTAACTAATGAACGAAGTAGTGAAGTAGTTATAACGCACCAATATCAAACATTGCCTTCTCCAGCGAGAATACATAGTCTCGGTTGTTTCCACAAGGGCCAAAAGCAGTAGCTATTTGTCTGAACATGTAAACTAATGAGAAACTGCTCGATAAACATTTAAAATGGTTTGAATAAGATGGACAAAGTACATAATGGTAAGTATGTTATACCTTGCCATATCCTCCAAAGGCGCAGGCCCGAGGTAGTACTTATTTGATTCCTTGTCTGGAGTTGATGTGAATCTGTAACAGGTAAAAAAATTCTGATTATTTTAACATATTCATTCTATGCACCTTATATCAAATTGCGGGTCACATTTACTTACAACAAGTAGATGAGATCCGCAAAATGAAGTGCAGAGAAAAAGTGTAAATAGTACAAAGGCTTACACTATAACTCCTGATAGAGTAGGCTTGTCAGTCTCCCCGTCCTGAATCAAGAGTCAACATAAATCAGCCATCAGTTTGCGACTAAACGTGTTGATTTGCACAAGGGAGAAAATTATTATTCATTTACCTTGAAAAAGTCTACAGTGGCCTTCTGATCGTACTCACATTCTCTGTTCTCTAAGTACTGGAATAAATGAGGAATAATTTTATGTAAGTTCTTGTAATAAACTAATAACACAACACCATTATTTAAGTACTAATATGGCATGCAAATCAACCTAGCTGCAGCCAACCAATTAGTCAATCCCAGTTTGACAACTCCAGTCTCAAAAACTTTTAACTGTATTAACTTTAAAGGACTTGCACACCAATAAAAATCAAATTATCATGATACGTACCGCCATTGCCAATTTTTCCCTCTCTTCACCTCCTCTTACACAATACACAGCACCCCACTTAAAGAAAAATCAAACTAAGAATCAGCAAGCGAAAGTGGTGATCTCAAGAAAACATACATTATACTATTTTGTTATCAATCCAATAGAAAACAACACAAAAAATATTTAATATAAACCAAAAATGACAGGAGTTGAAAGTTTGTGATACTTACACAGATGGCTCCTTCCTTGTATTCAAGTGTGCACGTCCTTGCAGGCTCCTCAGGCGTACCTCTATGATCAATACATGCTGTGACATAATAATATGATTACGAATATCAGATTGACAAAGAGATGCATTAAGAAAAGAACAAAAAGAAAAAGGCCCGGGCAACTGCTTACCAAGATCAAACACACGGCGGTAATTCTTAATGTACCCTATAATTTTCTCATCATAATCAAACCCAGGGTTCCAAACCAATGAGCCATACCCAAACACCCAGAAAACCATGATTTGCAACTCTGCACAAACTACAAGCTGTTGACAGTCGAAACTTAAAACATTAGGCACCAAGGAGTATCAAACTGTTGAGTAATGTAAGCTAACAATCGAATTGGTTAATCAAAATAGAGTATACAACTGTACAACCCACTCCTAAACTTCTCCTACACCCATCAAGGGGTGAAAACAAACCATAACCTATCATCAAGAAAGTGATGATTTGTTTTGTTAATCACACACACATCAGGAAATGAAAAAGGAGTTAATCTGAGCATTTTAGGCACCAAAAGCTACTCATTTATAGTATAAGATTGTTTTGACTTCTGAAGTTTCATGTGTACCACTTTATAAGCCATTTTCATATGAATAGGCATCAATAAAATATCAATAAACCCATTGAACTTTAGTCAAAATCTAGCATTTGGCTTTATATGCCAAACAATATTACTTTCCAGATACATGATTGACAATAAACCCAATTTAATAACTTTATTGTTATACCATAAGCATCATCAAGCATACTATTTCAGGCTAAACACAGGAAAACAAAAAAAAATACCAAAAACTAAAGCTTCCCAAAAGAATTAACAGGGTACTACTCCCATTAGGGTTTATCCAAAAAAAAGCCCCTTTTGAACATAAATCATTTCCACTGTTAATCTCCTAATTGTTCTAACATTTTCATCAAAAAAGACCACAAATATGCCTAAAAGGCTGAAACTTTCATGATCAACTTCAATCATTCAACACATAATCCAATGCACCTCAAGTACAAATCAGATCTAACAAATCCATTCCAATCCATTAACAACACTTTCCTTTTGTCATCATCCATAATAACATAAACATTACTCCATAATACACACACCCATACACCAACAAATCCAAACAGAAAGCACGATAAAATGATTGCTTACACGAATCAAAGAGCGAAGTGTAATGTGCACGGCGCTAGATCAAATCTGAGGAGGTTTGAGATTGAGAGAAATGAGATCGATCGATCGTCAGATGAATCGGAGGAGGTGGTCGGAGACTAGGGTTCCGGTGGATTAACTCGCCGGTCCGGCGACGGTGAAAGAGGAGGATGATGATGGATGACACCTCTTTCTAGTTTTCGCCAGATGGTAGGGATGATGAATGTAGGAAAGAGGGCTATTTATAGAAGTATTTACCATATGCCATTCATGAAAGTGTATGATGCATGAAAGTATATGATGTATGTATCATGTATCATGTATGATGTATGGTGTATGGATGGATGATGACTTTGGTGAACATGTGGGTAGGACTGTAAACGAACTGAACGTTCAGCGAACAGTTCGTGAACCGTTCGGTGGTAAGTTCGTTTATGTTCGTTCGTTTAGTAAATGAGCGAACACGAACACGAAAATTCCGTTCGTTTAAATGAACACAACCCGCGTTCGTTCATTTATGTTCGCGAACGTTCGATAATATGTTCGTTAGTGTTCGTTCGTGAACGTTCGATAAAGTGTTCGTTTATATTCTTAATTATTGTGTCAGTTATTTTTATGACTATTATATCACGTATTTTTTGATATATTTGTTAACTACTTATTATTTTTTATTAATTTTGTGTAATCTTTGTAATAAAAAATATAAATTTTATTCCAAAATAAATCTATAATAATTTGTATTCGTTTGTGTTTATGAATTTTTTTGTGTTCATCATGTTCATGAACAGTTATTTGTGTTCGTTTGTGTTCGGTAAGTGTTCGTGAACAGTTCATGAACATGTTCATTTTCTTAATAAACGAATACGAACAAGAAATCTCGTTCGGTAAGTGTTCGTGAACAGTTCATGAACAATATTATTTTCTTAACGAACGAACACGAACAAGGCCTTGTTCGTGTTCGTCCGGTTCGTTTGCAGCCCTACATGTGGGAGTCTTAAAAGGTGTTTTGGAATGATGCATGACTATACGAGTATTCGTTCGGTTTACCCGGATGTTAAGATTTATATTATTCGTTGGTCGTTCAGAAAAAATATATGATTATATGAGTGTGGGTGTGTGAATATGTTTTGAATTTATTTAGAGTTAATTGTATGATTGGTTAGTGTTGTTTGTTTATATTGTAGAATTAGTTTTAATTTTTAAAAATTTACATTATTAGTTCTAATTATTTGTCAAACCTTAACACGATTGGTTCTTGAAGTGGATGGTCGTTAGTTTTTTCAGTTAAATATATGTAAATTTACTAAAATACTCTTTTATATTAAAAACGCTAATACTTTTTAATTATTAAATTGAGTGGGTCCACCACACCCTATTTAATTATTAAATAGGTGGTCACTAAAGGTTAGGGTGGTATGGTGATGGTGGTGGTTGGATCTGGGTTTGATGGTGATGGTGGTTGGCGGTCGATGAAAGCTATGATGGTTGGTGGTGGGGAATGGTAGTGATGCTAGGTCAAGCAGTGGTTATTGTGAAAGGTAATGCTAGGTCTCACAATGGTTTTAACAACATGATGGTGGTGACGAGTGGTATAGTAACGAAGGGCAATTATATGATGGTGATGGTGTTAGGTGATGATGATGATGTTGATAATAAATTAATAATAACAATATTGATAACTAATATCTTAGGGTAAAAAAATCATTTTAAAAAATCTAACAACAAAAAATAATAGTCATCCATTTTAAGAACCAATTGTGTTACGGTTTGATAAACATTTGAGACCAATGATATAATTTTTAAAAGTTGAATTCAATTCTTCAATAAGAGAAAACCAATGGAATCATGTGATGAACTCTTTTTTTTATTTATTTCAAGTTATGGATGTAAAATATATTTAACTAGAAATTAAGCATGCGTCCTTGTTGTGTGTGTTGAGTCTATGACATTAACGCGGTTAACTATGTAAAAATAAATGCGACGTTATGACAGTTTGGTATAGATATAAAAGAGTGAATGTCTGGCACATTGTAGCGTGAATAAACCTACCATTGAGACGATAGTAACACTCAAGAAAAGTAAAATAATTGGGAAAAAATATGAAGAGTTAAAGCAGGAAAAAAACAAAACAAAAATGAAAAGAGATACTTATAGATTCGAACATATGTCATTTTTTCAAAATCAAATGTTTAACCATGCTAACCAACCAAATCTTACTCTCACATTGTAGTTATCATTATTTTAGGTTTACTTAGTCCACCCTAAAAGACCACTATTTTATATAACTTATTCATCAATGTCGGTGGCTAATGAAAAACCACCAACTTTTTGATTCTAGATTAATATGCTTCTTTTAATCGATATAAACAAAAATCATGGTGTTATAATTGGTGGTGGTATAGTTGAACAAAAATGGTGGTGCCACGTGGTGGTATAGTTGATTAACCCCTTCACCTATAGAGTGTAGCACGTAGGTTAAATTTTGCTATCTACAGTTCATATTTTTTTGGTGTTTTGATTTTTCTCTTTTACATTTCTTATATTTCTTTTTTACTTTAATTACTTTTTTAATTATAAGTCATAAAGTGTGAGACATAATACCGATTTGTAACTATTTTGGACTTTAAAACCGTGCCGCTATAACTTCATACGTTTCTTCTATGTACTTAATCACATAAATGTCATCATCACAATGCGAATAATGAATTTTACAGTTCAATCGCTTAATAGTTTTTATGTTCAATGTTTTGATGTTATCCTTTAACGCTTTCGTACGACATGTAAGTTTATGTATAGATTTTGTTTTTCAACACAAAACATCGAAAATATTTATTGTTCATTATTGCATCTCAACGAGTGAGTTTACGTAAAAGAAATCTTATTTTATTATAAGAATAAGAACATTGATTTTTTGTTGCGATTTAAAGTTTCATGACACGCGGGTTTGTAATACTAACATATAAGAAAACACAATGTTTGACTTATTTATGTTTGATAACACAAATCTATATATATATATATATATATTATCAACGCTCTCTTTAACGTGCAGGTTTATTCATGATAGTTTTTGCACAAGGTCCTGTCTCTATTGCAACGCGCATGTCATAAAAACTTGTTACAAGTTTTATGAACAATTAAAAGTATAAGTGAACTAAATAACAAATTAATATTTCTAAAACTAAGTGTCGTTCTCTCTACTTCAAGCTTGAAATCAAGTAAAAAACGGATAGAACGGTAACCGAAGGAGCCAGAGGGGCTTTGGAATCCATTCCGTATTCCGTACGCTAGAATATGATGAAATAATCAAATTATTATACGAATTAAAAGTTTATTGCTAACTAAAGGGAAAAAATGGTGTAAAGAAAACAAACATAAAATTGCAAGCTTCCTTACACTATATCATCTCTCTCCTTTTATATTTATTTCGCATGTAAATGTCTCCTTGTCTTTTAGATTGGTTGTTGTTGTTTTTACCTAATGTTGTCATTGTTTATCTTATCCAGATTCAAAAATTATTTTATTTAACTATTACCTAGATTGCCAATTACATGTATTTTAATAGTTATCTATCGGGTTGGATATTGATTGGAATAAATGATGTAATTTTTTTATGTAATTCATTATGTACTTGGTGAGTTTTCTTTAGCTTCTTGCTAGTGTTTAGCTTGGTTTTTAATGAATTCGTTGTTTAGAAAAATTTTTTGATTTTCAAGCAATTTAATAAATGCATACAAACTACTAGAGGTTGGTTTTGGTGTAACTAGTTTCACCGATTAAACTGGACTAACTATTGAAACAACATGCTCATTGGTCAATAAGAGAATAACGTTAAAGGGAAAGGCAACAAGAAACTAGAAGAAAACATATTTTGACAGAAAATAATGTTAAAAGAGTTAGATGAAAAAGATTAACAATTGGAATAACATATCAATTGCATATATACTCTTATAAACAGTTCTTAAATTTATATATACTCAACCAAAAATTTTATTTGCACATATACCCAATTTATTATTATGATAATATTACCCTTTCTTTTAAATGTATATATACCCAAACAAAAATTAATAAACATTTATAGATGAGTATATATACTATTAAAGAGTTTTATAGGGGAAAATATGTTTTTAACCCATTTGCTAATTATGAGGTTTGTAAAGGGAAATTTACCACTTATGAAGTTTTAGTAAGAAAAAAAAAAGGCATACTAATCATTACATAAATTACTTTGAATGAAAATGAATAAATTTGTCAATTATAAGGTTTTGTAAAAAGATATACGCATTAAAATTAATTTTTTTTTAGTATATATGTCATTAAAAAGTTTTAAAAATGAAAATATGCTTTTAACCCTAAGTAAAAAACCCCATGCACGAATATAACAAGAACACCCTAATTAAGGAAAGTCATGAATGATCTTTGATTGCAAGGAACTCGAAATAAATCTTTTGTTCAGAAAGTTCCTCATTGCGACCCTATAAATATTAGCTCTAACATCATGTAAAACACACTTTCACTTTTAAAGCTCTAACTATCGATTCTTACCATTTTTTATGTTTCTTTTATCTTTTATATATATACTTATTCTAACATCAGAGGGTGGTCACAAGAAGCACTGCCGGCCCTAAATTTTTTGAACCCCCGTCCAGGGTTCACTTGCTCAGGGGCACACAACTTTCAAATTTATATATATATAATTATAAAAAAAATAATTATAAGGTATAATACAACTAAAAACTTAATCCAATTATGTTTTAAACCAAATTTTTTAGCCCATTTTTTAAAACCCAATTACTCAACTAATAACCCACTAAAATATTTAAATTTTGATTGTAATTAAAATCCACAAACTAATATATACCACAATTTTTTTTCTATTCAGACTTGAAATCTTACCTACGATCCACGGTGTCCCAAGAAAGATTTAGCGGATTGGAGATAATAACTATCAAAAGCAAAATATTAGAGACTATAAACTACGAATATGTCATAAACCAATTTACTATATAAATGGTGGGAGAGATTTACGAGTTATTGGTTAACTATTACGGTATGTCATTGTAATACTATAATATTGCTATGTTTATTGCTAAAACATTTCTTTTCATTTAAAAAATTAGTGTATATAATTTAAGTCGTTAAGGCCCATGAGCCTTTTTTCCCGGCTCGTCCAGGGCATTAAAATCCTCGGGACCGGCCCTGACAAGAAGAAATCCCTTCTGCCCGTGACAAGACTCACGGTGTTACTTTTTGCCTTGCTGATACGGATCCTAGTCTAAGCCCGAGCCAAATCTCAACCTGACTCCAAATGGACACCACACCCTTGCTCCTCAACCTTAATCTCTAGATTAAAATTTGTGTAGCTAACAATACCTAAGTGGCTACGTATAAAAAATATCTGCAGAACACATTAATATCTACCTTTTTTTGTAATTGTTTTCGAAGTTAACATGAAGCAAGATGTGCACGAATGTCATCCATATATGAGAAGATTCATTGAACTTGGACACTCATATGTTGAAGTCCTCAATGAACACATTTCTTGATTCATTAATTAATTACACAAATTTTCTCTTGAAAAGTAGGCATTGTACCATTTTTCTACTAATAAACTTGAACGTTTATCTTATACCGTTATTAATACAAGTAACAAAACTAGACGTGATGGTATATAAAAAGGTCGAAATGCATCGTGGCTTGAGCTCTATATATTTTTTTCATTCATATTTTGAAATTTAATCATTAAACTAAATCAGATTGTGTCGTACTCAAGTCCAACAGACTTAAATAAAGGATTTTAATACAGAGAAACCTATCGAGATAAATTGACACCCATATATATGTCGCGTATGGGTTCATACGTAGCGTATAGAATCGAGTGGTGGTGGTGGTG
>BJCM01062079.1:0-12684 GCA_018326385.1 Flaveria bidentis | reverse complement strand
CGGTAGCCAAAAACCTTAAAAATGATAAAATCGTTAACCAAAAACCTTAAAAATGAATTAGGGTTTCAAATCAAGAGTATTAGACTTACTTGAGGGCGGCTAGACGATGTTCTTTGTGAAGAATTGGTTCCCAAATGTGTTACTTTAGAAGAGAAAATTGAGTTTTGAATCACCCGCCCTTAAGGAAGAAGCCAAGATCCATTTCCTTTCTCATGCTACGTAAGGTTCTATGTATGAAAAGGAGAAGCGATAAGCTTCTTCTTTCAGAAGAATTCTTCTTGCAGATCGATATGGTTGAAAGGTTGCAGAGGAATTAGAGCACTCAAACTTTCAGTTTTTTTTAGCCTTGTCCTTCCAAATGCTTGTACCATATGCAAAGTATGTTGTACATCTCTTAATTTTAAGAGTTTGGGATGAAATGACTTTCTTGCCTTCCTCAAATGCTTATTAATATAGTATAGATAATCCAAGAAATTTAAAAAACATATATATTAGGATTTAAAAACCATAAAATGAATATTAATGTACAAATTATTAAAACTAAAACTTACAAATTTCAACATAGCGGCAGTTATGCACGAGCTCACGGATTAGTAATGATATTACATGTTAATTTGTTAAAACTTAAAAAGTGTAATTTTATAAACGTTTTATATATTTGGACGAAAGAAAGTTGCTGGTACATCGCCTCTCACGCCACGTCTTCTTCCTCTGTGTCAAGCCCACTCTTTTCTCTTCAACTTTGTTTCTGTTCGATTTTCATCAACAATCAAGCGATTATTCTGGTTTTTTCATCGAAGAACTCGTTGTAATCGATAAGAATTGTAAGTTTGATTTTCCTTAGAATAGAATAAAGTAGTTGATAGCTGCTATTTTCTGATTAGTAGGTCTATTTGATTAGGTTATTCAGCATCCTTGATGTCGTTTCTTCTGTGGGTTTTATTGACACTCATTTCTTACGTTATTACATTTTCTCTAGAATTTTCCCTTGAGCTTGGACTCTTCTTGTAGATATATAGCGGGTGTTTGGGATTGCTTCTTGAAAACTCCTTTTGTTTGTCTTCTGATATTGAATTGCTAGTTTAGATGTTAGAGCTCCTCCAACGGTGCTTAGGTGGCCTCACCCGGATGCCACACTACCATTCGAACACCACCCTCCTTATTGGAGGTAACACACACAACAGAAGCCTGAATGGTAGAAATCTGATGCCAACAGATGCTTTTGGGTGTTTGAACGCATCCCTTGTTGGAGATGCTCTTTATCAGGGTTCTGCGTTAAGCATGATTAAATTCTTGCTACTGTACCCTTCCTATAAGTTGGCAGTTTGGCCCCATAACTTGTCAGATGCCTCTGTATCTTATTCTGTTTTAACTTTTTCCCAGAGTAGGAGCTATGAAGCTACCGTGGTGTGTTGTACAGACACCATCCGTGGTCATGTGCTTATTAGTGACCCTTTTGGTAGTAGCAGTGAAGTGCAGAGGTGAATTGATTGGTCTTGGAAGCTATGACATTACAGGACCTGCTGCAGATGTGAATATGATGGGATATGCTAATATGGAACAAACTACCTCTGGCATTCATTTCAGATTGAGAGCTCGTTCATTCATTGTCGCAGAGCCTCAAGGGAAATCCCTAGTATTTGTGAACCTTGATGCATGCATGGCTTCGCAAATTGTTACAATTAAAGTAATAGAAAGATTGAAGGCAAGGTTGGTTGATAATTTATATGAACTCTATAGGTTTACGCAAACATACATACATAATACATGCATACATACTATAGTAAGATTCTATATTCTCTTCCAAATCCTTGTAAGTTGATTGTTATTTTCTTCAATTCTACGTATTTGCAAGCTCATACACTGAAAAGACATGCTTGGAGGGTGGTGGGGTTGAAATAAATAATGTTCTCCAAATACCAACAACTAAGATTTTGTAGCATTCAATTGTTTGGTTCTAATTATAAATGAAAAATTACTCAACTGATATCTCTCTTTCTCGTAATAAAGGTATGGCGACTTATACACAGAGGAGAATGTTGCCATTAGCGGGATTCACACTCATGCTGGGCCTGGAGGATATCTTCAGTATGTTGTATATATTATAACATCTCTTGGTTTTGTAAGGCAGTCCTTTGATGTACTTGTGGATGGAATTGAGAGAAGCATTGTCCAAGCTCATGAGAATCTTCGTCCTGGTTCCGTCTTTATAAATAAAGGTTCTAGCAATTGTTTTTCAAGTATTTTGTTACTTTTTTGGATTTCGGTGCACTGAATTAGCAAAGCAAGTGGATTAGGTGGGTGGGTGACAGTCAATATGAGTTTGGGTCTGGTCAACTCAACCCTTCAACATTTTTTTGTCTATTTCTTTTGTTTCTAATATTACAAATAATTAGTGTAATGATTATGAAAACTATTCACCCAAAGTCATAATCTGACTGGTTTGAATAGAAGCGATTTGGAAGCACTTGAATAGGCTAAAGCAGATTTTCAACTCATTTGCGCTGTTTGGGATATAACCAGAACTGACATGTTTTTGGTAAATAGGTTGACATTGCCATCTCTAGCTTATAGTATCTTTTGTACATTTAAAATATGTTTTGATGGGACCAGCATTCTTAACATAAGGTAATGACTACTTGTTCATCATTGTTGTAGTATAAGATTTTCAGTTGAGTTGCATGTATTTGTAACATGTTGGTTCTGTTAATCTATTATATCACAGAATAATTGGATATTGAATAAATCTAGCAATTCTTATCAGTTAATCAGTTCCATAAGCTGCAGTAAGTAGGCTTTTTGGTTCCATTGTTGTTGCATATGCTGAATCATATCATGAAGCATTCTTCTATATTGCCAACTTAGTAGAATGGAGTTGATTTAGTGCTTAGAGTTCTTTCTCTTTGAATAGCGTTGATGTTGCATCTAATTAAGTAAACAAGTCACATATGAAGTAGGAGTCATAATATGGCAATATTGTACATTGATTATTTATAATTAAGATACCTTCTTACCTTCTATCTTCAGTAGTCAACTGTGTTTAGGTCGAGTTTTGTTGGTTGCAGGCGAGGTCTTAGATGCTAGTATAAACCGTAGCCCCAGTGCATATCTGAATAATCCAGAAGAAGAAAGAAGAAAATATAAATATGACACTGATAAAGAGATGACACTCTTGAAGTTTGTAGATGACGAGTGGGGTCCTGTGGGAAGCTTTAATTGGTTTGCCACCCACGGAACGTCTATGAGCCGTACAAATTCACTGATTAGTGGTGACAACAAAGGTGCAGCTGCACGGTTCATGGAGGATTGGTATAATAAAGGATTTGAAAGTCATCCGCTCATCAAATCTGGAGCTGGTTATTATAAACGTCTTCCTCGAAGAATCTCCAACATAATTAATCCAAACTTGCATGAACACCGTAAGTTTAATACTTTAATTTAGTATTTTGTCTGACCTGTCATTCATGCTACTTGTTTGATGTTATCACCTACAGGTAAAGAGTTGATGGAAATTGCTTCTACCATCCAGTCTTCTCCAGGTAGAACTGTTACAAGTATTGCAAAACGAGTGAGGCGGCAGGAGGAGGCTGACAGGCCTCAATTTGTGTCTGCATTTTGTCAGTCAAATTGTGGTGATGTTACCCCAAATGTGCTGGGAGCATTTTGCATAGACACTGGATTGCCCTGTGATTTCAATCAGAGTACATGCAATGGTAAAAATGAACTGTGCTATGGACGGGGTCCAGGGTATGCCTCTTCCCTCATAATAATATGAGTTGCAGTTTTAATGCCAGCATCATGCCGTATTATTTTTAACATGCAGTTATCCAGATGAATTTGAGAGTACACGTATCATTGGTGAACGACAATTTAGAAAAGCCGTGGAACTGTTCGAAAACGCATCTGAGCAACTGAAAGGGAAAGTTAGGTACCGACATACGTATATTGATTTCTCACACCTTTCAGTTCAATTGTCACAAGCTGGAGAGTCTGTCACAACTTGCCCTGCTGCAATGGGCTTTGCTTTTGCTGCTGGAACCACTGACGGGCCTGGAGCATTTGACTTCAAGCAGGGAGATGACCAGGTTATCATTATTTACATTACACATACTTTCAGACTAAAGTATCAACTGCTACTAATTTCTGCAATACAATGATGTTTAGGGAAATGCCTTTTGGAAGCTTGTTGGAGGCTTACTGAAAAAGCCAGATGAGGAGCAGATCAATTGTCAGGATCCAAAACCCATTCTCATTGACACTGGTGAAATGCATGAACCTTATGAATGGGCGGTACGATCTCATCTTTCATTGTGGGACAGCTTCTCAACTATTGTTTAGTTATTATTAATTTTAAAACATTACTTTGTTTCTTGTTCTCAAAATTGTATGGTAAAGCATACCTACAGAAGGTAAAAAAGAGGAAAGCAACAGTAATGTCACTAGCTCAACACAGAAAAAGTCAATACTATATATCAAGAAAATTTTACCCCCCTAAATTTATTTTGAAACAGGATAATGTTATCAAACCATAAACAATACCATAACCTTGGCCTAGAGTTCTCAAAATAGTAAAAGGTGTAGTGGAGACATAAACAATAATGCCATTAATGGGTTGTAAGCAATGTACCAAACAGTTATTGTCACCTGAGTTTCTGTGAAAAAGATTTAAGAACATACACTTCAATACGAATTAAGTATTAAGCTGCTTTTGTTCTTTCCTTCGGGTTCAGTTTAGGGTTGTTAAAACTCGTCTCTAGAATATACACCAACCTGTAGATTTTGTTTATGACTATCATCTCTTTCCTTGCTCTCTTAGTCCAAAATACCAAAAGTATTAGAGTTTAAATACAACTAATAATCATCTTTACCAAATCATCTTTAGTGCCTGAAAGAAGATCAAACTTACTTTCCCATGTATTCTCATTTTGATCTAATAGTCAAAATTGAACTATTGAAGATAGCAGGGCATGTATTCATGGCATGGGAGGTTAAGCCGTGGGTGTATGTGGTGGGTGTGGAGCCTTTTGATCGAAGGCTTTTGGGCAGCCTATGTTTCTTGTTTTCAAAGTTGTTTACCCTAGATTTTGGATTATAATAGATGGGGAAGGCATATATAATTCTCAACACCTCAATAAATTATCAAATCTTAATTGCAGCTAAGTGTACGTACGTCCAAGGTTTAAACGAACGGAATTGAGCCTCGAGGCGTTTTCCTTTCGCCACACGAGGTGTAAGCCCTAGGCGGTAATAAAAAATAAATATAAAAATTATATATCTTAATTTTATTAATTCCAAGTTTCTAACTTTAGTTCTATTTAAGCTCTTTACCTAACTTAATGAACTTAAAGGCCCATTCTATAAAACATATCTGGGCCCACAACTTAAAAGGAAAATTTTCAATATTTAGGTTTAATCCTCAAAAGAAATCTTGCAGCTGCTTCATCTCTTTCATTTCTGTTCCAAGAAGAACCCCACTTTATCAATCTCGGTTCTTCATCTGTTCGTCATCTTCTGCTTCATCTCTTTCTGGAATGCCAATTTGAAGGTCAAAATCCCGCTTCATCTCTTTCAGCCCCTTCATATCTGTTTTATACTTTTTGACAAAATTGCCACCGCCCAGCGTTGATTGCCTCAAAAGAAACCCCTGCCTCTAAGTTCTGCGTACCGCCTCGGCCACCAGAGGCGTACGTACAAGCTTGACCCCCTAGGCGCCGCCTCAGAATCGATTTCTAGCCACTTCGCCTCAAGGCGTACGTCTTAAACGTTTTTTAAAACCATGTGTACGTCACATCGAACAACCGCACTATAAGTTTGTGTTGTTCATCTCTATTGTTTTTTTTTACTATGTTCGTATCAAAATCGTGTGTGTTCTGAAAGCAAAACCATCATAGCCTAACCGTCACAGTGTTTTGCTGCCACTGTTGATCAATATTGTCTTTGTCAGAGCTGTTGCTGCCACCGGTGATTAGTTATGCTTTTGACAAAGCCACCTCCGGCATCACCAAACATGCAAATTCCGGTAATTAAGGCAAGCATAATTCTGTTAGACAAATATTTCTAACTATTCAGTCAAGGAATAAGCATGCTTACAATCATGATATGCTTGATTTAAGCAATCAGTTGTTTATTTTGATTAAGATTTATTTTCCCTATAATTAGATGCTAGGATAAAATGACAAAATTACAAAAAACGTCCTTTAAATTATATAAAATTACAGGTATCATCCTTTATCTTTAAAAAGTACTCTAAACATCCTTTATGTTAACATTTTGTAACGGATTTCGTTCTTTAGACTAACTGTCGTTAACTTTTTCTGTTAAGTCAAGAGCAATTTGGGCTTTTTACCTTTAAAAGATTATTAATGTAGACTTTTCCAAACATAAAGGATGTTTTCTGCAACTCTTTTATTTTTTACATAATATATTTATTTTTACAATAATACATGTACATATCATTTTTTAAATAACATAATATATATTATTTAAATATTTTCATCCACATATTATCTATAAATATAATTTGTATAATTTATATTATTTATTTATTTATATTACAAATACGTGGATGAAAACAATAATATATATATATAAGACGTGATGAAAATAATTAATTAGCTATACGTGCATGAAAAGATTTAATATATTTAATTATGTATGAATTTATATTTATATATAAGACATGGATGAAAACAATAATATATGTTTATCGTATATAAACAAACACCGTTATTATTTAATTATTTATATAATTTTATATATATATATAATACGTGGATAACAATAATTATATTATATTTATTTGTTATATAAATATCATATGTATGTGTATTATTATAAAAATACATAAACTAAATAAAAAATAAAAAAAGTTGCAGAAACCATCTATGTTTGGAAAAAAATACATTAATAGTCCTTTAGAGGCAAAAAGACCAAATTACCCTTGACTTAACAGAAAAAGTTAACGGCAGTTAGTCTAACGGACGAGATGTGTTACAAAATGTTAACATAAAGGATGTTTATAGTACTTTTTAAAATTAAAGGATGATACCTGCAACTTGCAACTTTATATAAACTTAAAGGACGTTTTTTGTAATTTTGTCTAAAATGAATAATGTACCTATCTTTTTCTTGTTTTGATTTAATAAAATCTGTGCCGATTGTTCTTGTACCGATTGTTCTATCACTATCGTAGATTAGCTTTGTTGATCTACCTTGTTTAGCTGGTGTTTCTTTTACCAAATTATCTATAGTGCCCAAAAAGAGATTGTACGTACCCCCCGTGTATTCTCATTTTAACTTAATAGTAAAAATTGAAGATAGTAGGGGCATGTGTTCATGGCATCCGAGTTGAGATGTGGGAGTATGTGTTGGGAGTGGAGCATTGCGGGTAAGGCTTTGCGAAGCCGATCCTAGCCTCCTAAACCATGTGAGGTAATATGGCAAGTTACTTAAGTTATGGTTATTTGTTTCCAAAGTTATTCACATTATTTTTGTATTATCAATACACAGTTCGGGCAATTCTTAACACCTTAGTAAGATATCAAACTCTAGTTGCAACAAAGTGTGTTAGTACTTACATATTTAAATTTGTGTGTGTTATGATCCCAAGACCTCCATAGTCTAACCGTCAGAACAACCTATTGCCAACGCTTATCAGTATTGCCTTCTGCAGAGCAGTCGTCATTGTCATCAGACTTGCTTTTTTCAGATCACCAGCGCTAATCTACCTTGATCTACTAGCTGTGGTTGATGTGTTTTGAGGTTAATTTTTTTAAATATATTTGGGGGCCAGTTGTATAACAATGATAAAATAGAACGGTTGAAGCTTTAATTCTTATCATCTAAGCCTTTATCATAACCTTTAGTTGTACCCTCCTCTCATCACATGAAGGGGTAGTTGAAGCTATCTCAACTTTCAACCTGCATGATCGATTAATAGGGTCAATGCAACAGTTTCACAAGTTGGAGAGACTTAGAACATTTGGTAGATTAAATAGGTAACCAGTTTAGATAACACAATGAACACAAGTAAAAGAATAATAACAAGAACAAGATAGTATGGTTTCTAAAAATTATTTATATTGCTCTCATGTTCTTACAAGTGTTACAAAGCTTGCTTTTAGAATACAAGTACTTGAAATACTTTATACTACATTTTATAGTCGGTCATACTTTAAAAGCCAGTTGAAAAAATCTAGACAACAAGATCAATGTAAAGTCAAAAAACAGATTGTCTTTTGACTAGTGACTGTTACATGCCATAGCTCACATTCTTATCTATTACAAAAAGTATAAAAGTAAATAGTTGGAAAGCTACAAACTCAACACCTTAATCTACAGTTGAGAAAACCATGGATTTTTTTGTTAAGTATTCAAATATGACAATGGAAAGATATTTCAATTTTTATCAAAAGTATGTCAGAGAATACATGCCTTCTCTATATTCGAAATAAATCAGTTTTTGGTTCGAAATACTTTGTCTTTGAAGTTTCGGAAGACTTTATCTTTGGTTTCGGAAGAATTGATCTTTTGGATTCGGAAAATTTGATACTTAGCATAATTCTCTAAGTTATATCAAATCTTTCGAAATACTTTACTAGTACTTTACATGTGCATGCTAAGAGCTGTTTGGTTGCTCTTTGTTTGCAATAGCTTCTAATTGTATTATTTACAAACTCCCCGTAGTTTGGGTTGGATGATGTGTGATGGATTGAGTGATTTAGGAGCACTTATCTCTACTTAAATGGGAGTGGAGAAAAAAGACTCGTGATATTCATTGAAGCTCATATATTCATCATCACAAAATTCAAGCTTTATGATTGATTGGTTAAGATCCAAAGGCTGGGGACGGTAGTTTTTCCCTGAATATTGATCACTAAAGTTTTGAGACTCAGAGTGAAATTCATATATTCATCATCATAAAATTCAAGGTTTGTGATTGGTTGGTTGAGATCTAAAGGTTGGGATGGTAGCTTTTCCTTGAATATTGATCACTAAAGTTTTGAGACTCAGAGTGGAGGCTTAAAGCCGAGGCTGAGCATGAGAAATCTCAACGGTAATCAAAGAAATAATGGCAGTGTTATGCTTCTCATGAGAAGTGGAAGCTAGTGTCCACTTCTTCATGCATGAGTGAGTGTATGGGGGCTTGCACATCCTGAATAGTTTATGCAGGGGTTCGTTTGAATTTTCTTGAGTAGGTGAGGGTGATTTATGGCTGTGTGGATGGTGTAGATGTTGAAGGTGTGGGTTCAATATTGGCTTGTGTTGCCAAGTTATCAAATTGAGTATTGAGCTTTAACATTTTTGGGACCAGTGCTATTTTTACCCTTGAGAAGCCAACAATGGGCTTTCTCATTGTCTTGAAAATGCCGAGCTTTATCTGTCCTAGTTTAAGAGTGTTAACCATTCCTCCTAACTATGAGTACAATTCACAGTTAATAATGTGTTGAACGTAATTAGGGAACATGTAATAATTTAAGGAGTTTAAGTTAGCAATCAAGTTTGTATAAAAAAATTGGAAGTAACTAAACTTGACACTTTGAACCATCACATAGACTATATAGGATAGATATTCAGGAATTTAGTCCCAACTTACATGTTTGTTATATAAAAAATTGGATGACCACATGCAGGATGTACTTCCATTAGGAGGAAACCTTACCCTATTTGAAAGTTATTACCGAATAATCCCATTTATAGCTCATTTGCTGCAATGAGTTGTTTACAACAAATTTGGGGAAATACAATTCACATTTTTTACCATCCAAACTCAAATAAGAGTTGATGTTGGCTGTAGTGATGAAAATTGTATTCCTCTACGCTGTAGCAAACAATGCCTTTTCACCGTCCAAGATAACCTCTTGACAGTTACGCTAGAACTCTAAAAGTTGGTTTTCATACAAGGGAGGGTCAATGATAATTATGGTGAGGTAGTTGGAATGAGACAAGAAGCGGCGGCATCTGAGAAACCTGAATTTTTTTCAGATAATAACAGAGCAACTTGGTTGTGTTACCTGTGTAACTGCATAGAAAAATCTGGTAGGTTTCAGGGATCAGGGTTGGTTATTTTTGAGTAGCACAGAAGTGAAGGAAGGTAAGAACACAGACGGTTTGTGAGTGAATTTTACTTTTGCAGATGAATGAGAAGGTGAAATAGGGGGAACCGTTAAAGGTATATTTATATAAATTGGATTTAAGACAAAGTTAATGCAAAAATATAAACTTTGAAATCCGAATATCAATACCACCTCTGAGACTTATCAATTTTCTTTGGCTCAATCCGAGACAATAAAAAGAGTGAAGTCAAACATTTTTGTCATGAGCTTATCCTATTGTTCTCATCCCTAGACATCTCCAATGATATTTGTGGTGGGATGGTACTTGTGGATTATTAGTTGAGCAATCACAACAAGTTGGTTGGACAGATTTAAATTGGTGAAATTCAGTTCTCTTAATTGCCACACAGTGGTGAGTTCATTGTTTGGAAAGAGAGATCATGAACTTTCTAAGCTTTGTTGATGGTACCTTCACATGAGCTATACAACCAAATACTTTCAAATGATCTAGATTTGGCTTTCGGTTCTTCAGGGCTTCATAAGGAGTTCTATCCTTTAAAGCTTTTGTCGGAGAATGATTTAGGAGGTACACTGCATGGCGGACAGCTTCTGCCCACATGATTTGAGGTAGGTTCATGGCCTTTAGCATAGACCTAGTAGTCCCAAGAATGGACTGGTTTCTTCTTTCTACTACCCCGTCAAGTACTTTTCAATTCCTTTTTCGTTGCAAAGTTGATTAAAGTTTATGGAGACAAATTCCCCACCCCTGTCCATTCTCAAAGCCATGATTTTGTGACCACATTGTTTCTCCACCAATGTCTTGAAAGTAACAAATGCATCACATGCTTGTTTTTTGGCCTTAAGCATATACACCCACATATAATGACTAGTCATCAACGAGTAATAGGAAATACCTATTACCGGAGGGTGTACATGGTGTAATGGGGCCACATAAATCAGCATGGATAAGTTGAAGTGGAGAAGTGGCCCGAAATGATGAATTACTTTGAAAAGGCAGCCTATGCTGCTTTCCTGCCAAACAGGCTTGACAAATTTGTGAATTGTGGCGGATGATGGGTACTCCCCGTATTAGACAATATATTATATATATAGGGGCTAGAGTGTAATTGTCTTTGTTATTTATATCCTTGTGGTCTCTTCATGATATTGCAATAATATACAACCAGTTACATTCTCTGATTTGGTATCAGAGCCTCATCGGCTCTCTGCCTTTACACCTTCACAATTCTGATCAAATTCTCCTCTTCCTTCCATGATCACAATGGCTCCTATTATTGCTTTTTCACAAATCGAAAAGACCGCACACAATTCCCACAAGTTTGGATTCACTCTTTCACCCAACAATTATGGTTATTGGAAGTTGATGATTCAACCATTTCTTGTTACTAACAACCTGTTTGCATATGTCGATGGTACAATTCCTTGTCCATCGGAAACTGTTCACATTACCACATCCGATAAAGGAAAAGAAGATGCACTCTCTGTAGAAACTCAACCCAATCCAGATTTTGCTGCTTGGGTATCAAATGATGCTCATGTACGCATGTTGATTCTGTCCACTATTTCTGAATTGTCATTTCAACATGTTTATGGCACAACATCCCGGGAGTTGTGGTTGTCTCTTGAGTGTGCATATGCCCCTCATACATCTTCAAGGGAATACACCTTCAAAACTCAACTTCTACGAATCACAATGAAAGGTGATGAGTCTGCATCTGCATATTTGGCCCGTGCACAAGAATATTCCAATGCCCTTGCCAATATTGGCGGGCCAATAAAGGAAAAAGATCTGGTTATGCTCGTGATCTCTGGTCTTCGAGATGAATATAATGGGTTAAAATCAACCCTCCTCGCGCGTCAATTGCCCACCGCCTTTGCCGAACTCCCTGGATTATTATCTGATCATGAGTACATGATCAAAAAGCCATCAGAAGGGCCCCCATCACAGGTATATGCTACTACTGCAATCTCCAGCAGTCTAACTACAACTGCACCACCTCAATCTAAGGCTGTCCAGGCCATTCAACAACTTGCTACCCAACTTGGGTTACAACTTCAACCGATAAGCACTCCATCAGCCCAAGCTTTTTACACAAATCGCAATGGGAACAACCGTTCACGTGGTCGTGGATCAAACCGCTCAGGGCAAAACCGTGCGCGAGGGTCTTACAACAGTCGAAATCAAGGTAACCGAAATCAATTTAGTTGGGCTTCTAATCAAAATACTGTGTATGGAACGTGTAGTAGGTGTGGTATAGGTCATGTTCCTTCCTAATGCCCAAATCGTGACCGTGCCACAATAAGAACCAGACAACCACCAGCAACAAATTATAGTGATTATCGTTCTCAAGCATCTACCTCTTGGCTCCCGGACACCGGTTCAAATCAACATGTTGCCCCGGATCTCTCCGGTTTTGATCACTCTGAAGCATACTATGGTGATGATAATCTTCATGTTGGCAACGGTAAGGGTTTACCGATTCTCCATATTGGCTCCTCTCATTTTTACTCTCCAAAACGACAATTCTCCCTTAAAAATATCCTTCATGTTCTTGAAATCAAGCGTAACCTTTTATCTGTTCAACAATTTTGCAAGGATAATTCTGTA
>BJCM01062077.1:0-23079 GCA_018326385.1 Flaveria bidentis | reverse complement strand
AATAACCATCTTGACAAACAAAAAGACATCCTAGCCTCCAGGTCCTCCACCCTTGCAGAAGAGAGTAAGCCTTCACCCTTACAGAAGAGAGTAAGCCTTCACCCTTACAGAAGAGAGCTTAAGCCTCCACCCTTATAGAAGAGAGCTTACTCTTTGTTTTTCCACCAAAAATCAAAAAACTTGGTTGGGAATTGTGTAGTTACATCTACAAGCATCATAAAGATGATATATTGGAGTGTTTTGAAAATAAGAAGTTGATGTATTAACAGGAGAATGAATCAAAAGTGCCCTATAAAGAAATAATGTATGTGGATGTATATGACAAAGCTAGTTTGCTACAACATGAGAAGGGAGATATGGATGAATCATCGTCATCAAAAGCTATGAATATTGGAAACATAAAAGAATGGATAATTTGAAAGAGTCTCAGCATGTCAGGAATAAGGATGTAAAAGCTGACTTGAATCGTAGGGACTTAGCCGGCCAATTTCCTTCAATCTTCCTCCCGACTTGAGGACAAGTCGATTTTCCGGGCTGGAAGTATTGATACAAAACTTATTTGCATCGACATGGGCTGAATCATTTTGGGCTGCATCGGGGAATTGGGTGGGCTTATAACCTGCTTTGAAATATCTAGTTGACCTATTCAATTAGAAGTATGCATATGGAGGAAAACTGAATTAGTGGGGAGATGTTAGTGGGACAATAAGTTACATTTGATATTATTAATAGTTGTTTTCATTTAGATTAAAGATATCGATGTATTATTTATCAACTAGGTTTTTTACCTTGTAATTGGAGATTTAGCCTATCTCGAATGAAGCTTTTATAATCATAAATCTAAGCTTTGATTTCCAGTATCTATCATGACAAGAGTATTCTAGGGCACAAAATAGGCACATTGGAGGCATACTTCGGGAACTCCTTGTGTTTCAAATGTATATATATGGAAATCAGTACACTTTTATATGCTTGACGCCTTGCAGCTAACAAGATCGGTTGATCAATATCTTTATGCATGCCTCTAATTTGACCAATTCCTTCTTTCCACTTCCAAACATAGCTGCCATTTGCTGTTTTATTTCTTTGCCGGTCTATAAGCTTCGGTTCTGGTGCCATCAATTTTGTCAATTTCGTTAGTGCCCATTTCATCATTGGGTTCGTCAGCGCCTTCACTGGTTATGTTGCTTCGATCAGTGATTCCGCCACCAATTTCGGATCCAAGTTGCTGAAGGTGGTCATTCTCGGACCCCTGCGATTCCTCCACCACCCTGTTTCTTAAAGCATTGTCTGATTCTTTAGTGTTACATGAGCTTTGATTTCTTCAACATCGTCCCTCAAAGATGCAAGAATGCCGTCTAATTTTGCTGCAAAGATGGCTAGTTGATCTGCCAAATTCCGGGTTGCAGGTGGCATTTGATTTCCCGACAATGGAATCAAATGATAGAACCCAAAAAGTCAGCTTGATAACTTCAAATAAAAAAGTACAAACAAAGTCCTGTTCGAGAAGAGTGATCTCTGATTACAAGGTTTTGAAACCCTACTTTTGATAAACTAAACAATGACAACCACACACATCCTAAGAAGTAAACATAAATAGGAAGAATATGGACAATTAGGTTGCGATTACACCCTAAACATTAGGCTGCAGTTACTCCCTAAACAATAACTAACCATTCGTCCACTAACTCTACTAGGCTGCTGCCCCTTTGACCCGGTACCAAGGCCCACCAACCCACCCAATTAGGATCTGGGTTTGTATCAATGCTCTTGTCTCGTCCAACAGCTCCAGAAATTTGCCAAGAAACACTGACAAAGGCTCTTGCGAAACATGTGGTTGTATTTTTTGACAAAGGGTATCTAAGTGTAATTAGTATATCTATATATATTGAGGTGTAACTCTTCTATTATCAATAATACAAACCTATTCTATATTCTGATTTTTGCTTTGAGAACATAACAAAATAAAAGAGGTTGAAGATGGCGCGTGTTTTGGGAAACTGCATTGTAAGCAACACTAGAAGTGGTTCTCGTGTGGTGATGATCAAACGCATATGGTGCTGCAATGGTGGTTTTAAACATTATTTTCATTTACCTGTTGTGGCATTATGTTAGATGTAGGGTTATAGACGAGACACGTTAGCCGTGAGTCGGTTAGCCGAACCAACTTGATTATTTGGCTAGGCTCAAACTTGGTGAGCAAATATGAGGCAAGCTAGCTAACTCAGTAGACAGTCATGTAAGGATTAATGTTGGTTTACTTGTAATTTTAACTTATGGTGTGGTTCACAAAAGTGGTTAAGAACAAGTGTATCACAGTTTTTTTTATTGTTCTGATAAGAGTAACCATGTTAATGAAATTTTGAATTCAATCCAATCTAAAAGAGTAACCATGTCTGAAAACTGAATCCCACATCACTTTATGAGATAATCACAATACCAGTTGAATATGAAACTATGAAGATCCAAAATTCATCTAGTTATCCAAAACAAACACATAACAAATTCTATTTGATAAATTACAAATCTTAAAAGTTGTTGGTTATGAATTCAACGAACTTGAGTTTTTAAGCTTATATTATTTGAGCTTAGCTTGATGATTTTATTATTTGCTTACACTATAAGATCATCTTAACCTATGAAAGAAAAAAAACTACTTCTAGTCCAATGTGAAAGAAAAAGAAACAAAGTGAAAGGACGTGAACAGAGAAATAGAAGAAGAAATCCGTCTAGAAAGATAGGGTAATAAAAACACATGAAGTGGTTGCCAGGAATACCTTTTTGAGGGTTGTATTCCCGTTTTCCCTGGATTCAATTCCCTGACTCGAACTCCTAACCATTTTACTTCTTTGTTTCTTTCAATCCAATGAATATTCATCGGTTAGGTAAAATTAATTTTGATCTATGTAATTTTAATAAAATTGAAAATTTGAAAATAAAATTCACTACCAATACACAACACTTTCTCTTTACATTTTCTTTTGTAGAAAAAGAAAATAAACTTCTTTGAATATTAATTCCCGCCATTAATAAAAAAAAAACCTCTTTCAGAGTTTCATCTCCCCTTACACGGAAGCCCCATTTTACACTTTCAAAATCAAACTCAAAATCAAACTCAAAATCATGCTTTCATCCTCCAAACGATCATCTGCTGATTCACATTCATCTAGCGAAAAGGTAATCCTGAATCACCACCACCATTTGCGTGTACATTTCTTTGATTGTTCACTTTTTAAATCTATTGTTTGAAGTTCACATCAAGTAACTTATCTTGTTATATGTATATACATACGAAATTAGGGTTTAGTTCTGAATGCTATTGCGTTTTTCGAGCTTAATTGGATGTCAGCTGGTCTAGAAGAGTAGAAGGTATATTCGTGTAATTGATGTGAGTTAGTGTAGGTTACGAGTTATGTCGCATATAAAGTAATATCTTACACTAGATGTGCGTGCAAAAAAAAGGTTGTATTTTTGGGTTAAACTTGAAAATTTTACACGAAAACAGACATGACATCGACCAAAAAATATTTCTGAGGAATTTCCACATGATATACATATTTGAGGGTTGACATAAATATGACATGTGTAGCCTGGAAAAAAGTTATTTATTTTTTTGACATATAAATACACTAATGTTATAAATTTAGAAACAAAAATACAAATGTGTACTAGACATGTAGTTTTGACTTATCAACCAAATCTTATGTTTTAAACTTTAACACAAAAATGTCTAAACAAGTTAAGCTACGGCATACAAATATTTTTTAAAAGATATTAAATAAACAAGTTTAATGGTTAAACCCGTGGACCAGTCAGTTTGACTTAAAACCATCAAATTTAGCTAACTGTGCTCATGGGTTTGACCTAAAACTGCCCGAACCCGTATAGACTAAACCCAAACAATCGTATTTCATGTAAGGTTTGTGACGTGTTTTCAACTCACACCCGGGAGTGGACATCATAATCAGCCCAATCAACATATAAATAAAACAAAATCAAATTCACTTTTTGCAACTTAGTAGAGAACCTGTGATTGCTTTTTCATCAGGCTCATACTCAAATGATAAGAGCCTAAAGAATGTAAGGTATACCATAACCAGACTTTATGCAATCACAATGAGCCCATACAATGGTGGTCCAGACTCCAGAGCCCAGGCTCTTGGCATCTAGCTGGAATATGTTTTACTGAATATTCTTACTTTCATCATGCTAGTGTAAAGTACATTAAAGTTTGAAGTGATATATGATACGATATCGTTTGGTAAAGTCAAATTCAACTTACATGTCTTCTGCTGATTTAATCAAAGCTTAGCACCTCTCACATTTATATTGGGTTGGTGTCTAGGTAGTTGTTGATGAATGCACTCAGGGCGTAAACGGTGAGCCTGTTGCCTAGACGCACGGGCTTAAAAAGCAAGGGCCTTTTTAAGAAGCGGGGGTCCACTTTAAGGGTTTTAGACGTTTTAGCCTGGCGTTCGCTTGTTTAGACATGTTTTAGGCCATATCTTGATGCTTTGGACTGTTTTAGATTAGTTTTAGCTGCGATTTGACCGGAATTATAATAAGAAAAATATCATAAATCAGGCTCCACCATTTTGAATTTGATTTTCAATATAGAATATATATTTTGTATCTCTTAATTATTGCCACTTTCCGATTTTATGCGTATCACCTTTATGGTGATTGTAATTATTTGTTCCTTAATATTAGCTTGTATTTTGTATTTATATCTCTTGTACAGCAATAGACAAAAGTTTGTTTTATATAATATTCAATTTTCTAAAAATTAAACATACCTATGTATATGTTTAAGAGTCGATTTAAGTGTCGTTAGTAGTTTATTAATTAATATGAAAGTGCGACTTGTAACTACCATTGGGACTTATGTCTGTTTTTTTTGTAACTGAATGTAACAAATCCTGCATCAGATTTGTTTTCTGGCCGTGTGAGTCGGTTGTTGTAATCAAGGGTACTTTAGGTATTTGATAATTATTTAAGTACTTTTAATTAAATAATTTATGAAGTCAAATATTGTATATTTTTAGGTGGGAGAGGGCAATTTGTATCAACTATATTCCAAATGTTCAATATGTTAGTTTTCAGAAAGATCAAAAGGGGCCAATATGTGGCCATAAAGGCTTGTTTTTGTAGTCCAAGGATAAGATTTTGTTTTACTCTCTTTTATGATTAACATGCCATATGCATCAATCCATTAAAGCAAGAACACTCTCTACCTTTCTTTTATTAACTTATCTTTCTCCAACCCAACTTAGAAAGGAACCTTTTTTTTTGCACTTGTGTTATGAAGTGGGCCCCACCACCTCCATTTTAGCCCTCACTCTTTAATCGAATCGCTATTCATCAGTTCCAGTTCATGTATCTAACATAATTTTCCGGTTCGTGTTTAATCCAACAGATATTATTGGTGGGTGTTCTATCAAACTTGATTATCTTGATAACAGCATACAAGGTTCATGAGGTGTAGAATATGTGTGGACAAAAGCCATTTAGTTAGCTGGGATATTGAACCATATTAAATGTTAGCCCATAAAAGCAAGACAGTTGGCATCATCATTTAAACTTTAACAGACTTCCAAAACTATATATTAGCTAAGAAAGAGCAGGATCCAAATTTAAAGACTTACAGTCATTGTAGTCGCTTTCGGCTTGTAAATTCTTTGGTCTTAAACATTGTACTCATCAAAACAAAAACAGACCCACCTATTTTACAGCCAGCTTGTATAGAATGCCAATCCTTTTGGAAACTTAACATGACCACTGGATATCTGTGGTTGGTGTCGCTTATAGTATTTACTATTGTGATGAGATTCTACATGTCAGAAGTTTACTAAATTATAATCTTGATTCTTGCTCTCAAAATTTGCTGAATTCTTCTTTCAAAAGATTCTGAAGTCGAATTCTTCCAGTTGTAAATCTTTTGCAGATACGTGTTGTTCTGTGTTACTTGTGTTTCTTCTGTGCTGCATAGATGCTTCGAATGGTTAATCATGGGTGCTGGGATGCTGGCTTAAAGAGCTTCAAGATTTTGGTGGAATATATGCTAATTAATGAGTGGAAATCTTATAATTCTTAATTCATAGCATCTACATGATTGTCAGGTTAGGCTTTCTGGTTGCTGCTTCAATTGCAGCTTATGCTATTAAACAGGTTAATGTCAAACGTCCTCCATCAACTCCTGTGAGCAAATCTGCAGGTTGTTCTTGCTCTTTTATACAGCAAATTATAGTTTTTATATTGAACTTTGATAAATTTGTTACTTTTTTTTAATAAAAGTTTGTTACTTTTTTTAATAAATTTGTTCTTGCTCTCACTGATGTTGATCTTATGTATCTATGTTGATTTGAAGCTCAGGAAATGATGAAGAAGAGGAAAAAGAAGAGGAAAAAGAAGAGGAAAAAGAAGAGGAAAAAGAAGAGGTCAAACTGATCAGTGGTTTGATCAATGTGCAGCCAAACACTCCAGATTTTGAAGATGACATTCTACCAGAGTTTGCAGATCTTTTATCAGGTGAAATTGATATTCCATACCACAAAGATCGAGTTTATGAGACTGAGATGGCTAATAATGAAAACGAGCTGGAACGATTAAGAAACCTGGTTAAAGAACTTGAGGAAAGAGAAGTGAAACTCGAAGGCGAGTTGCTTGAATACTATGGATTGAAAGAACAAGAATCTGATGTCGTTGAATTACAAAGACAGTTAAAGATCAAAACAGTAGAAATCGATATGTTGAATGTCACAATCAGTTCCTTACAAACTGAGAGAAAGAAACTGCAAGAAGAAAATCTTCAAGGAGCTGCATACAAGAAGGAACTGGATTCAGCCAGGAGAAAAATTAAGGAGCTTCAAAAACAGTTTCAACTTGAAGCAAATCAGACCAAAGGACAACTGTTGTTATTAAAGCAACAAGTTGGAATTCTTCAAACAAAAGAACAAGACGCATTCAAGAAAGATGTTGATATTGATAAAAAGTTAAAAACTCTGAAGGAATTAGAAGTGGAGGTTGGGGAGCTTAAGAGGAAGAACAGAGAGCTGCAGCATGAGAAGAGGGAGTTGGTTATTAAGCTCGATGCAGCAGAGTCCAGAATCGCGACATTATCCAGTACTACTGAGGTAACTCTTTGTTATTTGATAGGTTGATGTTTTTGAATGATCATTATAATGTGTTTTCTATGGTGTTACAGAGCGAAATGGTGGCCAATGTTAGAGAAGAGGTGAACAAGTTAAAGCACACAAATGAGGATCTGTTAAAGCAAGTAGAGGGACTTCAGATGAACCGTTTTAGTGAAGTCGAGGAGCTGGTTTACCTTCGTTGGGTCAACGCGTGTCTACGGTTCGAGCTTCGAAACTATGAGACCCCAGCTGGGAAGATATCGGCTCGTGACCTGAACAAAAACTTGAGCCCAAGATCCCAAGAAAAAGCTAAACAGTTAATGTTAGAGTATGCAGGGTCTGAACGTGGACAAGGAGGGGACACTGACCTTGATAGCAACTTTTCTCAACTGTCGTCTCCTGGAAGTGAGGACTTCGACACTGCTTCTATCGATAGTTCCATGAGTCGTTATAGTAGTATTAGTAAAAAAACGAGTTTGATTCAAAAACTTAAGAAATGGGGTAAAGGCAAAGATGATTCTCAATCTAGTGCTCTTACTTCACCTGCAAGATCATTTGCAGGTGGGTCCCCACGGATTAACGTTAGCAATAAAGCGAGAGGTCCTTTAGAAGCTCTTATGTTAAGAAATGCAGGTGAGTCTGTGGCCATCACTACTTTTGGGGAGGGTGATCAAGAATCCTCTAATTCTCCTTCTGATATGAACAATGTTGCATCATCATTTCAGTTAATGTCTAGATCAGTTGAGGGGGTTTTAGATGAGAAGTACCCTGCTTATAAAGACCGTCATAAACTGGCTTTAGAACGCGAAAAGAAAATTAAGGAAAAAGCCAATCAAGCAAGAGCAATTCGATTTGGTGATACTTCAGGTTACAAACCACCAATCAACAGTAAGACAGTTAGTTTGCCACCAAAACTTGCTCAAGTTAAGGAAAGAGTAACACTAACTCCTGATGCTTCAGCTAATCAGTCTAATGATGGAAATACAACTAATTCTGCAGCTGTTAGCAAGATTCAATTTGCTGATATTGAAAAGAGACCACCTAGGACTCCACGTCCTCCTCCTAGACCGGCAGGTGGTGCTCCTGCTACCACTGCAAGTCCTTCGGTATCTGGTGGTGGCCCTCCTCCTCCACCACCTCCACCAGGAGCTCGAGCGCCACCACCACCACCTGGCGGACCACCGCCACCACCTCCTCCACCAGGAAGCCTTGGTAGAAGAGTTGGTGGTGATGATAAAGTTCACAGGGCTCCAGAGTTGGTTGAATTTTACCAGAGCTTGATGAAGCGCGAAGCAAAGAAGGATACATCTGTTATATCCACTATTGCATCTAGCACAACAGATGCAAGAAGTAATATGATTGGGGAGATTGAGAACCGATCAACTTTCCTGTTGGCTGTATGTGTCTAGACTCTAATCTTTATTGTAATTTAGTTTAATATGGAGCTAAAATGAACTATTATCTTCTTTCAGGTAAAAGCTGATGTGGAAACTCAAGGTGATTTTGTTGAGTCACTCGCTTCTGAAGTTCGCGCTGCTTCCTTTACAAACATAGAAGATTTGCTGGCCTTTGTAAACTGGCTAGACGAAGAGCTCTCGTTCTTGGTATAACATGTTATTCAGTAAATTCTGCATAACTATTATGTACAAATCTGAATTACAATTTGTTTTGATAGGTTGATGAGAGGGCAGTACTGAAGCACTTTGACTGGCCAGAAGGGAAAGCAGATGCACTGAGGGAAGCAGCCTTTGAATATCAAGACCTGAAGAAACTTGAATCACTAGTAACTAATTTTGTTGATGATCCCAATCTCTCTTGTGAAGCTGCTTTGAAGAAAATGTACAAGTTGCTAGAAAAGTATGTCTTAAAAACACACACTAATATTTTATTTCAAGTATATCTTTTTTCTTGAGTCATAAAGATCTGCAATTTGGTTATTTTGCAGGGTGGAGAACAGTGTTTACGCGTTACTATGCACAAGGGACATGGCTATGTCTAGATATAAAGAATTTGGCATCCCGGTCAACTGGTTGCAAGATTCAGGTGTTGTAGGCAAGGTATGGTTATCTGAAGTTAGAGTTTGTGATTGATAACCTATTCATCATGTAAGCACTATAAGGAAAGAAACAATTTTTATTTGCAGATCAAACTGGAATCTGTACAATTGGCTAGGAAATACATGAAGAGGGTTGCTTCAGAAGTAGATGCATTGGATGGACCCGAAAAAGAACCAAATAGAGAGTTTTTGGTGCTACAGGGCGTGCGTTTTGCTTTTCGTGTTCATCAGGTAATTGTTATCTCCAGGCATGGCACAATGGGTGGGTGAGTTGGGCAGGTTTCAAGTTGGGTTCGGGTCAAACTGGTAACCATTTGGTATTGATCAAAACGGGTCTGGCCTACCCACAAACAACTTTTGGTATTTTTAAAATTGATTTATAACAAGTTAATGATTATGAGGGTTTATGCATTTGAAAACACTTTGTGTGACCTTTTACCTATTTGACCTGCTAGAGAAGCATAACCCAAATAAATGGACCCGTTTACCCATAAATGGGCGATTTCATTTACGATCTATATGCCTTGGTGAAACTTGTAGTATGTCATTTTGGAGTATACAAGTAACAAGTTATGTGTTAGTAAAAGCCATGGTTCTTGTTTACAGTTTGCAGGAGGGTTTAATGCAGAGAGCATGAAGGCATTTGAAGAGCTCAGAAGCCGTATGAATAAACAAAAAAACGACGAAAATACATCTGAAACATAATTTTTCATTCCTTTCTTCCATTATATATCCACATTGTAGTCTGTTCATGTTATTGTATTTATGCAGAATCATATACCTTATATCTTATTGAACCACATGATCAAATTCAGATAACAATAATATGTATGCAAGTTATACCTTCGATCTATGCCAAGCCGATCTGAGCCGAGCTAGGCTTGTAAAATTACATACTCGAAGCAAACTTAAATTACAAAAACTACCCTCCATTTTATAAAGAATAGATTTTTTTCCCCTGTAATTAGAAATATTTAACCACCTTTAAATTAATTTTTTGTGAAGGGGGTAACGCTCCATAAATAATTATAATGGATTGGATTAGGATAATAACATTGGTTTTTCTAATATACCTGTAAATACATAAAACTTGGTAGGGAGTTGGTAACTGTTAAGTTAAAATTAAAAAATGTTTAAAGTTTTTTTAATCAAAGATGTAGATGGAACGCATATGAAGGATTGAATCATTGAAGGATATTTTTAGGTAATGCATTGTTATTAAGGAGATTTTAGTGGCACTGTTGAGTGTTTTATTTACGAGTATTGGTGGAAAATTTATTTTAAAATATGAAAGTTTTAAAAGATATATGAAAGTTTCAAAAGATATTTAATAAAATAGATATCGTAAAATTCCTTTTTCTCACTCATTAAAAGTATTTTTATTTAAAATAATATTATTTAGAAAGAGTCAAGGATAAGATTTTAATATACTATATAGCCATTAGGTGCATGTGTCATAAATTTATTTTATTTTAAAAGTCTTTTTAGTTTTTCTTTGTGAACGTTCTCTTAAACTTTTTTACTTGTATTTTTTCAATTTCTTTAAACAAAAGTATAAATTTTATTTTTTTAAAGATCCATACTTTTTGAAATAACTAAAAGATATAATAAAAAAAAGAATTTGTACTAAATAATAAAAATGCATTTTTTCTAAAACGTTAAAATATTGAAAAAAAATATAAGTTGATGCTTTAATTTATTCTTTTGTGAATGCTAAATTTAAACCTTAATGATTAAAAGTGGGTCCATCACCGATAGGCACACTATGATGATTAAGGGTGTAAGTAAATCAAGTTAGTTCATAAGTTGCTTGAGATTAGTTTGTTACAAGTTTGAACTGAGTCAAGCTTAAGGAAGCCCGAGCCTGAGTTTCACAGATCAAACTCTAGTAGTCAAACTGATTTCGAAGCAGTGATGGGGCTTGAGAAAAGATGTATTGGGCCGGAGGGGGGGGGGGGGTCACGAGACTCAAATCCAGAGGGCCGAACTCAATATGTATAAATTTTTTGGTTGAAATACATATTAATTTTCATTACCGGACGAATAAACAGGAGGGCAGGGCCCCCCAACCCCGGCCCCAACAAAACTCCGCCCTTACTTGGAAGCTCAAACGAGCCTTCCATTTATATAACTTTATTTCATCAATCAAGTACATATTATATACTATAGTAAATATAGTTTATATATATATAAATAGCTACTGCAATATATAAAATTACGATAAAAGATAAATCAAATAATATATCAAAAAATTCTCATGAGCCGGCAACTACTAAGAAGTGCTACGACTTATTTCTAGCGCATCAACTTTCGTTTATGCTTAAAAATAAAACTCTAAACGAGCCGAACAACTCGATCAGAATTTATGATCCAAATAAAAATGACAATTAGTTAAGCCTGCATCTTCTTTTAGGACACCATCACTTATTCACTTTACACAAAGAGGAAATTGAAAGTACATATGTTTATCATATAACAAAACAGACAATAATGAAAAAACAAGTGATCAATACATGGTTTCAATCACCATTTATTCAACACTTCAACACGAAACAAAGAAAGAAACATGATGACAATGAACAACACTTACCACAGCTCACATCGTTAGTTGTGATAATCATCTAACGAAGCCTATTCGTATTACCATTCGATGGCGCGATTCTGCTGTTCGATTCCATTGTAGGATTTCCAGTATTCCAGCCTCCAACAAAGCCCAACAATGAATTTCTTGAATTTAACCAACAATCTGATGGTTCACCAACAGTTTTATTGTAATAAAATATAGAGTGGTTTGTGGGTTGGTTTTTAGTAATAAGATTCCCTACATAAGCATCAGTATTTCTCACAGTATTGTTATTATTATCATTATTATCCAAGTGCAAGTGCTTCAGGAAGTAATAAGTGTCTGCAAACTCCAAAGGATAACATGATGATTCTTTCATGTTATGATCATCAGAACTTTTCAAAGATTTTAGCTGTGATTGATGGAAATCAACACTAGGATCCTTTTCTCCTGCAGAAAAAGGTGATCCAATATCTTTACTTATTAAGTTGACAGTTTGATCAGCAGCTGCAGCATCTGACTGAAGGTTTTCAGTGACTTCTTGAATGGCCTTGTGGGACTTTGTGAACAGCCACTCAATGGTTTTGCTAGCTTTGTCGAAGCCTAACATGTCGTTGAGATCGAAGAACTTGCGCGCTGTGTGAACCGATAGCCTCATTCTCCTGTCTCTTAGGCCTTGAGCTGTGTGAATCTTGCTTTGTTTGTCTTTCTTACCTGCACTTCTTTTCATCTTTACACATGACTTCAGTTTAGAAAGAAAAGGGTTTGCTTCGGTGGTGTTGATGAGTTTCAATGGGTTGTTTAGGGTGGTGATGGTGGTGGTGGTTATGGGCCCATTGGTGGAGGTTTGGTGGTCATGTTGGAGTTTTGGAAGTGTTTTAGTGGTATCCATGTTATTGTGATGGCTCTTCTTTTTCTTGGCTTAAAATGGTGTTCCCATTAATATATTGTTGTGAACTTGTCTATAGTAAGCAAGGTATCTTGAAGGAAACATATAGCCATAGTAAAAGAAACTAGGAGTGGTACAATGAGACCATTAAGTCGGGTTCTAATAATTAGAGTCTCGTATCTGATTATAAAACTATATGTATTGGCTCTCTTATATGTAGATAGTTGTTATACAATGCCCATTAGGTGCACGAGTAAACGTGTTTATAATTTACATGGTTGGAGATTACCTTATCTTATTCATTCCCTAGAAGTAGATTATTTTATAAACTTAGCTAATGAGATGTATACAAAGGTCATTGGATTTTAACAATCCTAAATTTCATATATTGGCCGAAATTAATTCAAACTCATTAAATGTTTACAGATAAACCTATTTTTTGAGTTTATTTTCCTTTAACGATTATTTAGCAATTGAGAGTTAACCCTGTTAGTCTTTTTAATTATAAAATATGCTCAACTTTGAGCTTATTGTCAACTCTACCACCGCCTAGCCTCTATCAGTTTCGTTTCCCGTGTCTAGCCTCCATTGTCATCTAAAATTTACCTCCAATTAATCAAGTAATTCATATTGGGAGGTGGAAATTAGCGGGTTTCAAGGTGCATAAGTTTCAGATTGATGGGCCTAATGATAAATTTTAACTTTTTGTTTAGTGTTTTAGCTACATATATAAACAGTCCACACCATCAAAAACTAACAAGGATAACTATTAGTTAGTAAGAAATTATTAGAGAAAATAAGCTAAAAATTGAAAGTGTGTGAAATATTTTCTGAGTTGGGATTAATCCCAAACAAATATATGGGTGTCTGAACGAACCTTAGTAAGTTTGTCCGAACCACGACCCTATTTAGAGACATGACTACATCTGAACCGCTTATTGTGAATTCAAACGAACCTGTTTTGCAGTCAGGACACCCGTTGCGGGGTGGAGACAATTGAGGATGAGCTGGTCAAAGAAATATTTTAAGAAAAAAAGTTGGTCAAAATAACATTTTAAAAAATTTCACTCTGTTAAACGACATGAGTGTGATGGTTTGGATTTGAGATGTTTAAGGTTTCAAGTTCAAACCTTATTTAATGGGGTTTTCTTACAATAATGAGTTTTTTTCTTGATGGTGTTCTCGGGTGAGTATATTCTTGAACATCAAAATCAATATACATGGTTGTCATCTCGTGTCAGAAGTATTCACTCGGGTATTGGGAGTAGTTTCAAGGCATTGTTCAAAAAATTGATCGAATCTAAAAAGACTGACAAGGATTTTGGGCTTGACATGTGTTATTTTATTATTTTTAAATAGAATGATATTTTTTGATCGTTGTGTCAAATATATCTGTTTATTTTGTATAATATATTTAGTTATTGTGTCAACTATGTCTAGATATTGTGTCAAATATTTTTTATTATTTGTTATATGTATTCTCATTGTGCTTACTCTTTAAATTATTTTATAATATTTTTGTCATTGTTTTTATATAGTACATAAATTTATTGTTATTTTATTATTTTATTTTACAACTAAAAGTATACAATGATATTTTTCATCAACGTGTTTTTCAAAACTTATAATTTTAGTAAAACAAAATTGTGTTAAGGAAAACATAATGACGAGTAGAAAAAAATGATAACGAGGCATATGTCATTTTGTTTTACATTTTATATAAGTTTGTATAAGTTTGCCATTGTTTTTAATGTATTAAATATATTAATTGTTATTTTATTATTTTGTTTTATATAATAGAAGTAAACATCATATTATTTCACCATTATGTTTTCTAGAATTCATCATTTAACAAAAACACAATGGTATTCAGAAAAATACAATAACAAACGAAAAACACAATGAAATGTAAGAAAGACATAATGACAAGCAAAAATAATATGAGTTGAAAAACATAAATTGTTTATTTTTATGTATAGAACAATATTATACTCGTTCAAACTTCAAACATAAAAAATATTTTTTATAGTGTAATTTTTATTATAAATAAAGTTGCATATAAAGTTACGAGGTTTAAAAAAATTAAAGGAATTAAAAAAAAAGTAAAATAAAACGAATATTTTTAAAATACCAATTTAACAAACTTTTTGTTATAATTTCATTTCAACCATTGATTAATAGTCAAGATTTCTTGTTATGTTTTTTTTAGATTACAAACCCTTTTTACTTGAATTTTTCTCCATACAAATTTTAAAACATTTATAGACAATATCTATGTATTAAAAATAAATAAATGTTTATATAATTGTTATAGAACGACAACTCACACATTAATATGATATATATTAGACTATATCATAATTAGGGTTTAGTAATGATTATTATTAGGATTGAGCCCATAAGTTCGTTTAGATTTTTAGGGTTTCATTGTAAACTCTATATAATGTAATCTAATCTATCAATAGTAATCAATCAACTCTTTTATAATCTTATATGGTATCAGAGCTTTAGGGTTCTGGTTATCTTATTCTCCGTTGCACCACCACAAAAAAATACAAACCCTAGCCGACGCCATCGAGTTCAAACCCTAGATAGGGCGGTGTGTCGCCACTACCGCCGCCCTGTCCCACCTTTGTCTTTTGTTTCGTTTCTTATCTATTTTCTAGTTTATGTTGAATAAAGCTTCGTTATCGGTTGATGATTCAAACCTATTACCCATGTTCATTCTCTTGGTTCGTTCACATCTATTCTCTTGGTTTGTTTTTGAGTTATGACTCTCAATTTGCAACTGTCACTATGTTTTCTTTGTTCTTTTATTTTTTTCATTTATCGGCGTTTTAGCCTCATCAAACTACGGTTTAATTAAATATTTCTATTTTTTTTAAATCTACAGATCTTATCTCTTGATCCACGAATCCAAGAGACAGCCACCTGATTACGATCACCAGTCTTGCTTTCTTATTTATTTATTTATATCTATTTATGTCATCTCTTGACCTACAGATCCAAGAGAGTACCGCTTGTAGCCTTGAGACATCATCAACGATTACAGTCGCCAGATCTCAACGTATTATTCCAAAAATCAAGAACTATGAAGTATCAAGAAAACTATAGATGACATAATCAACTAAAATATGGATGACAACATCAAACACAATATTGTTTGTTGACAATAGTTTGAATAGTCTAGTCGATCGAAACATGTTTATCTTATTGTTATTGTTTTATGTTTTTTTTGTTTTCATGTCATAGCGTCAGATTACTTTCGCTACGATTGTGGGGGAGTATTAGACTATATCATTATTAGGGTTTGATAATGATTATTATTAGGCTTGAGCTCACGAGTCTATTCAGATTTTTAGGATTTTATTGTAAATTTTATATAATGTAACCTAATCTATGAATAATAATCAATAAGATCTTTTACCATCTTACAATATAATACTACTAATTTACACTATAATTTATTTTCATCATTTCGTAATAGGATGGGCTCGAATAATCACCACACTAACTTCAATAGTTTTGTCAATCCCATATAATTTGAGTTGATATCAGATCAGATATTCAGATCTAGTTCAAAGTCTATTTAATTTATAATAAATTGAGTTTGAGTTGAATTATCTCTAGCATCTTCGCATTTGAATGTTGAAAATTAAGTTATTGCTATCGTTATTATTATTATTTTGTAGAGTTTGAAGTCTTTATACATCTTTAGAGTTAATAAGTGGCCCCTAAACAATTAATAACACATCTGTAAGATTTGAATATAAAGCCACGTATATCTATAAGGTCATCACTTATGCATGTGGTTATGATGAGATGTTTAAAGATTGCATTAAGTTAGTAGACATATAGTGCTAGCTAGTGTAGGACGGTTATTAAATCCCATTTAATTGCACCATTAACTACCATTAGAGTGATAGGAAAACCGAATGAAATTTGTTTTTTTACTTGTGGAAAAATGAATTTCTACCCTACTATGCAAATAAATAATTATACCTATACATGGGTTTTTTTTTTAATTTTATATTCAATTTTAACTTTTAACATACAAATTCTTTGCAATAATAAAACAAGGTCTTTTTTACTTTTACATCCCTTTTTCATTTTGTCAAATACAATTATTACAAATCAAAACTTGGTCTTTAGCTTGTTAACAAGCCTATGCTTCTATTAAACTCGGTGACACTTTCTCTTTTTTTTTTCTTCCTAATTTTGTTTTATGATACTTGATTTTTTTTCTAAATTACTTATTAATATTTGTTCTTTACTTTTTTTAGCTCTGTACTAATTTCTTTAATGAATTTGTCGTTCAATGGTAGTTTTTGTTTACGCTGCAACATGCTAGCCATTTTACTCTTTTATCTATGTTTCGATCTTTAGAATTGAGCCTGCACAACTTTATATGTTTCTTTTACGTACTTAACTACGTTGTTCACAAACAAACTGCATCGTGTGTGTTTAGTTTCTAGTTATACGTAATCATGATTAATATAGTTATTTTTACTGGATGTGACTTTTACTATATGTGTGAAAGCTTTGCAATGAATAAACCGCTTCCAAAATGATGTTAAGACGAATGAGAAACCCATACTTGAAGTTGTATGTTTGAAATTGTTTGAGGTGTGTAAAGTTGATTACGAAGGCTAGAGATAGTACTAATGCATGCTGTTAAGGGCTTAAACTAAATTTCAGTTTTCAATATGATTAATTGAAATGAATAATTTGCATTGAAGAGGTGTATTGCAATTTACTTTTTATTTTAATTATTTTTTTTTAACGGGAAATATACGACCTTGCTTAAGAGGATATGTGTTATTTTAATTGGGTCCACCTATCCGTTTCCCAGCCAAGACCACACCCCCAACCCCCTCGGAGAGAACTCATTGCTGAGAAAACCCCCTGACTCAACTCTGAGCGTTTTACTCAGAGTGAGACTTGAACCCATGACCTCTTTTTTATTTACATGTCATGAGTATCTCACCTTAACTAGTTAGGCTAAGGTTTATTGGGTTTTTATTTAAACTATTGATTGTGTTTAGACTTTGTTTCACCATAAAAACTACATACGATGAGTCTTAGTTGCCAAATATACCAAGATGATCACAAAAAGTCAAAGTAAATTTCAACGATGTTATTACTGTTCTTGCTTTCTTCTTTGATTGTTTGTACATTTACAAAAGAGTTTTCGCCGAAGAATTTAAATTTGTTTTAAAAGCCACGTGTTAATTAATATGAATTCTTAACAATCTGTTTAGCTTTTGTTCTTTATTTCGTCTTACATTAATTTTTATAGTCATCTCTAATCGTTCTGTGTTTTACTGTTTTTTTCTTTCTCATGTTGTTATCAAAATATTTTAAGAATTATATATTTACTTTACGAATGGTTTGTACATAGTGCTCTTTTATGATCAATGTGGACTAGTTTCTCATAAGTCTAAAATTAAGATTGTCATAATTTTCATTACACATAATTTCTCTCTCTTTTTTTTTCAACAGTTGAGATTTAAACTATACAAGTCAAGTCTTATATTGTAAAATGTAATTTGTTTTGCTTCTTTTGTTACAACTCATTCAAATATAGCTTACTGGTTTCACGTCCGTGAATGTTCAGACTATATGTTCGGAAAAGTTCACCTGTCAAGTAAATCTATTTCAGACACTAAGATGTCTTGTAGTTTTTATAATCATTTATACGTATGTACTCTCGTATAGTTTTAACTACATAATCTTTTTCATCAATTACACATATTATTATAGCATATTCACATGTTTAATTTACATTACTTCACTCCTATTACACAGCATTACGTTTGTATTAAAGCTAATTGTTCATGTAATACCAATATTAAGGCTAAAAGATGTATGAATAAATGTAACACCAATAGTCCTTGAGTTGAATGGTAGTTAAATATTTTGTTGTATATTTCAAAATGACCTATACTAGAAAACAAAATAATTAAAAAAAAAACTAATTTAGCTGACCCCGCCTTTACAACCTATTGGTTTTCCTCGATGGTTTTACAACCACCCCTCACCACACTGATGGACGGGTGATGTTAGTTATAGTTAATCATACGTTCTTAAGCCTTAATATATATTTAGTCGGTTCATGTTTATAGTTTAAATATTTTAAGAGATCATGAGGTAAAAAAATATTATATCAACTAAACTTGATAGTAACATTGATTGAAACTATTTAGCTCAATAAACTTAAAATAGAAATGCAAATATCAAATATAATGAATATAAATTCAATGAAAATAAGATTTGAATTAAAGTTTTGAATTAAAATTAAAAGATGAAATTATGGTTAAAAGTTAAAAATTCTTATAATCATTAATTGATTGTGAGTTGTGTTTACGATAGGTCAACGAAATATAAGTGGTGGTGGCATTATTATAACTTTTATCACAATAACTAAATCAACATTGGAAGGTATTCTTGATGGTCAACGAAGTCAAACTTCATGTTGCTTTTACACACGGGAATTAAAACCCCGTATATTATACGAGTTGAATAAATAAAATATTAAGTAACTAGTAATGAAAATGTATTAATTATAAAACGATATGATTTGAATTGCATATGAGTAATAATATAAGTAATAAAACAATGATATCATTATAATAAACTTTTATTTTTAAACCCTAATTGCATTTTTAATAATAATTCTTGTTATCATAGAGTAACTTTTATCCGTTGAGCGACAGACTTCCACTCGGCACCGTCGGTTATTGCAAAACAAAACGTTTTAAAAAAATATCAATATTAAAAATTTTCTTATTATAACTCCTAATTTTAGTTTTTTTGTTTTATAAAATAATCATTTATAAAAGCATCTTTTTCTTAATTTATTGAAAAACAAATTTTAATCTTGAAACAAATTAAATAATATTATAAGTATTTAAAGTAATTGTTTAATAAAATAGAAACAGAAAAATTAAAATTAAATGGCCTAGAATTATAACTAAAATTATAATAAATGGCAGTTTAAAATCTTTTTTTATTATAATAAATAGAAAATAGATTCATCCTTATCAAGCTGAATAAGAAAACAAAAATAGATAAAAGTGGTTTTGGGCTTCTATGATTTTGCAAATGAAACTGGGCCCAAATTAATGATCAGTAAATGGGCTTGCGAATAAATGTTATATATGGGCTAAAACAAGGTTGGGAGTAGGCGGCCTGCACAACAAGTAAAAAGAAGCCTATTGGCTGTTGGGTACGCGTAACTCAAAACGAGAGAATATAACTAAACTCTAACCCTTAAATCCTTGATCATTCTTTGGGTGTAGTATTAATGATAGAATCATATTTACCTTGGGTTCTATTGATTGTACAGTTAAACTTTAATTATTTGATCATCTCTTATTGTTTATGTGTTTAGTATTTTCATAGATTAAAACAGTTTTGTTAATTAGTCTAATTAATTAATCATCAATAATTAATCTTTGCGTTATTAATCATTGATTATTGATTAGGGTATTGTCATAATTGATGTTTATTAATGATATACTCAGGTTTAGTTAGTTTAACTATGAATTTACATAACTCGTTATCTAATTAGTAATCATGTTTCAATAGGTTTATCAAACTAAGCATGTATAGGTGATCGACTAAAACCATTAACTTTATGGGAAAAATCTAATGAGACATTTGAGAATAAAGATCGAGTGATGCCTTGGTGAAATTTTAAATAACATGATATTAAAAGTAATGTCATAAGAGTTACAAATGTTTAAAAATGTAAAAAAATGGTTATGACAAAAATATTATTTCTTTTACTTGATTTTTCCTATAATTTGTTCTCATACTAATATCCCAGTCATTAATTAGGAAATTTGATTATTAGGATCACTTATTAGGGTTTTTAGCCTAAATACTCTTTTTAGTATAATTTAATCTTAGTATCGTTATATTTAAATTAAAAGAAAAATTACATTCTCCAACTAATTATGTTTCGCGCGTTATTGTGTCTTTCTACTTGTCATTGTTTTTTAAAGCACAGTTGTTTATTAGTTCTAAAAAATATAATGGTAAAATAACACCCTTGTGCACATCATTGTTAAATACAATAATAAAATAATAACAAACTGATCTAATACATAAAAACAATAAGAAAATAACATGAAATGATTTAAGATATAAAAATACACAATTATAAATACATTTAACACAATGATGAAAAAATCTAACACAATGACCTTTATATATTTGACACCCTCAACGTCCTTTTTAAAAATAATGAGTTCTAAAAGATTTAATAGTGAAGTAAAATCATTGTATACTTCTAATGTATAAAATACAACGACAAAGTAATAACAAATTTATCTAATATATAAAAAAATAAAAAAAATAAAAAAATAAATAAAATAATATAAAATATAATAACAAATATATATAGCTCAATAACCTGAAAATATTATAATGTGTTTGTCATAATACCATCCTTCTTAAAAATAGTAAATACATATGTAACTATAATTTTTTTTTAACTTTTTAGGCCAAGAAGCCTTTCATTTGGATCTAAATATCTAATCCAGACAATATGCATATACCGAGCAATAATAGTTTGCATGTAATATTTGGGATTAATCGAGTCCATAAATTGGAAAAAAATGACTTGCAAGTCATCATTATGTATTGGAAAAAGAATGACTTGCATGTAATAATTTTTCTTTTTCAAACCAACCCTAAGTTTTTCGTGTTTTAACATTTAATAAAAAAGTTTTATATATGTATTTTTAACCCACGTCATGTTTATTTTATATATGTTCTCAACTCGTTGCACATTTGCAATTTATAATATTTAGTCTACATTTATTTTTCTCTTAAATCACCACACTTACACCTTGTAATATTTAAACCCTAACATTCGGTTGGAAAGTATGCCAATTTACTACCGATATGTTTCATGCGGACTTTTCAATTATTACTTAACTAAAACATAATTTAAAATTGTAGGAAAACTAGTAATAAGTTTCTCGCATTGTAGCGAGAAGTATAAAATAATGTCAAGTAGCACCAATGACAACACCACTACGAAAAACCATTAACATAAAAAAAGCTCGTATTAGAAAGATAAAAACAAAAATAAAAAAATAAGACCCAACAAAAAGTAGATATAAAAACGTCAAACCACGCAGACGAAATGTAAACATATAAAACAATAGGTAAGTTGAGGTAGGATCATCGCGTTGCAACGATGCCGTTAAACGGGAAAAAATAAGCGTAAAAGCATTGAACCACACACATATGCTACGACTGTTAACTCGCAAAATCCAGACTGAAACAAAAAAACAAAAAGAAATTAAAATACAAAAAGTTGAAAGTAAAATATATATGTTGAGGCTAAACCGCAAAAGATGTAAAGTTGGTTAAAATAGAAAAGTTAAAGATAAAAAAAAATATGACTACAACTCACTAAAACATATGATACAACTTATAATACGCAACAAAGTTGATTATTAGTATATATATAATATAGACTTAATTACACAGGTGGTCATTGTGGTTAGATCCGATTTTACTTTTGGTCGTAACTCTCCGAAATTACAAGATTGGTCCAATACTTTGCACAAATGTAATAACAATGGACCCTGAAACGAACGGACCTTAATTATTGTTGTTAAGTACGTGTGAAGTGACAAGAATACCCCTTTTCACCTTTCTTGTTTCCCATCAACCAACACCCCCACCAGCTTCAACCACTGTTACCACCAGTACCACCTTCAACCACCCCCCCTCAACCTTCAACCACCACCATCTTCAACCTTTAACCACCACCATCATCTTCATCCTTAAATCCTCCACCACTTTCAACCACCACCACCATCACCCTCAACCTTCAATCACCACCATCTTCAATCTTCAACCACCACCACCTTCATCCTTCAACCATCACCACCTTCAACAACCTCCAACGACCTCTATATCCATCATCGACCCTCCATCTCTGGCAACCCTTCATCTCCGGCGACCCCTCCACCTCCGACGACCATCTAACTCCATCATTTGCATCAGATCTGGGTTTCGTTGTTGTGGTAGGCCACCAGAGTTAGAGGGTTGTCGGAATTTATTGGAGAAGACAATGATATAAGGGTATTTTAGTCATTTTTAATGTCACACCCCGACCAACGACGGAATCATCGAGGTGGACGAATGTGAAACGATTGTTCATAGCACATGGAACTAAATAAGTTGGAATAATATTAAATATCATTTTACATTGAACATGACGAGACAATAAATCATTACAATACAACAGATTCAAACAAAGAAATAAAATATTTAGTTAAACTAGGTTCGAGTCTTATATGAGCATAAAGAGATCCCCAATTATCAAACCTGAAACATGTTGAAAATAAAGGGTCAACTTTGAAATTTGATGAGTTTTCATGAATTAAACACACACACACATATAATATATATA
>BJCM01062076.1:0-14131 GCA_018326385.1 Flaveria bidentis | reverse complement strand
CCATTTGATGTAGAATGGAGATTAGAAACTTCCAATTAACAGAGTCGTAAGCTTTTTCAAAGTCGATCTTGAACATCATCGCCGATCGTTTGCATGCTTTGAGCCAAGCATAAACCTCGCCAACCATTAGAGGTCCTTCTAATATGCTTCTACCCTTCACAAAAGCAGATTGTTCCGAACTAATAATGGATTACATGATATGTTTAAGTCTATTAACCAGGACCTTCGATATGATTTTATTAAGACATCCAATTAGACTAATTGGCCTCTGATCAAGAATCGACAACGGATCTAATTTCTTAGGAAATAAAGCAATAAAAGATGAGTTACAACCAAGGGAAATTGGTGCACCCGAATAAAAGTAATCGAGAGCCGCCTTCAAATCATGAGAAACCATGGCCCAAAAAGATTTTAGGAAGTGAAAATTGAATCCATCAGGCCCCGGGGCCTTATCCCCCGCATTCGAAAACCGCCACCTTGATTTCTTCCAAGGAAAATGGTTTAATTAGATCATCGCGCGCGTCGTTGGATAGACGCTTAAATCCATTTAAGTAAAAACCTAGGCGATTCATCTCCACCTCTGTGAATCGTTCTTGGAAGTGTTCCATGATCACCTTTTTTATCACCTCCGGGTCATTTTTCCATTCGCCATTGACCATTAACCCATTTATTCTTGAGTTCTTTGTGTTTGAATTTACAAACTATGGTAAAAACGAGTGTTCTCATCTTTAATCTTAAATTTGTTTCTACCAAGACTTTCTTAAATTTGTGTGTGAGGAAGAGTATTTGACGGCTTATCTACCCAGACTCATTTGCAAAAAAATCATTAACTTTCTTTCTACAAACATCTTTAATCTTAAATTTGTTTTACCCAATCAAATACTCTTCCTCACACACAAATATATAAGAGTATATGATTCCAAATATCATTAACACATAACACATGTAACATATGACAAGCGATAAATGCGTCTGACTAAGAACGTCAAACTCTGATGACAACACACAAAGATTATGAATTTTTACGTACAATCTTGTTCAACTTGATCTGTCAATTGAATGATTTACGGATTTATATGATTGTGATTATAACATATAAGCTTACAAGTTAGACCTCCATGAATAACTTGTGTGTGCAATTGTTCAATTTTAGAAAGTAAATAAGAAGATGATATTAAGTAGAGATCCGGTTTCTTTAAATATTTCATTAACATTTAATCCCTAATTTACCCCAAACCGTAAAACTGTCTGTGTTATTAAATCCACATGAATTATTGTTAACATGTGGCAGTTTGGTAAAAAAGAACCCAGAAAATACTTGATAATATACATACATGTGCATGTAGAGAGAAGATAACAAATGATATTTTATTTATAAATTAAAGATTAAGATCTTGTGACATAAGCATATCAATGAGCATATTCTTTTAAAAAGCAAATGAAAGGAGATAAGTCGTATTAACAAGAAGAAAAAAAGTATCAAACAGTAGACACGGGGCCAGCTCATCTCGTTTAAAAAATTAAATTAATTTAGGCCAGGTGACAAAAATAATTAAATTAATAAAAGAACTGAATTGCGTAACAATATACTTTTTACTATTTTAAAAGTTTATGTAATGAAAATGTAACGGTACTTTTAAGAAAATTATTGTAATAATTTTTTTTACTTTATAGTAGTCCGTTTTACCAATTTCATAAGGAATTCTAACTTTTTAAATTTTATAACCTCTATTTTAATAGTCCTAAAAAGGATTTAATCTAATTAAGATATATAAATTTTAGAAATTTAAGAAAGTTGGCAAATCATAAATAAAAAGACTTAATGAACCTTTTTTATGATTCTATAAAACGATGATAATTTTTCCGTATCTTCTCCTAAAAAAATATATTTAAAAATGTTAAACGAACCTTTTTTATAAAATTATGAAGAGACTTAATAAATTTATGTGATTTGAATATACGTAATACTAAAATTTTTACTATTCAAATTATGTTAATTTGGGATGAGTTACAAAAGAACTAAACGTTAGAATATGTCAATCTTTAGTTGTTTTGAAGGTATTGTGTGTATCTGTTAAATAATTAAATATGTTTGGATAGATAAAATTTAAGCAAGAGAATCCCATGCCCCGCAAACATTGGTCATATAGCCATTTATTTAGATTATTGATACATTTTTAGGGACTGTTTGGCAACTTCTGAATGATTAAGTACTGAATTAATAAAATGTCTGAATCATTAAGTACTGAATCATTAAGTACTGAATCAGTAAGTACTGAATCATTAAATACTGAATCATTAAAAGGTCTGAACCATTAAGAGCTAGTATATAATTTAATTATTCAAAGACAAATGTCAGACCTATTTAGATAATATGTCTTAACCATTCAGCATTAGACCTCTTAAATCATTCATCATCAGTATGATGCTTAACCATTCAGAGGTAAACCTCTTAACCATTCAGACATGTGCTCGCGAAACAAACAGTCTAAACTATTAAATGCTGAACCATTCAGATATCTAAACCATTAAGAGATTGATTAAGAGACTGCCAAACAACCTCTTACTCTTTATCTTTATCGTTGCATATGTACGTATAGAGAAAGATAGAGAGAGTGAATGTGTGTATTTTAATAATTAGTGGATGTATCTATAACAAATATCTTTACATATTAGTGAGTTAAAATCATCCACATAATATAATCTAATTTCGATAAGGTAATGTTTGAACACAATTTTTTTATGTATTAAATTTGTTATATATAAAACTTACTAGATTCAGTGTATGTTTGGGTGGTTAGAACTTAAAAACACCTAACTTTGTGGCATAGATAACACATGTTAAAATAGATCGTGGAGTACAAATTCATGTGCTATTGGAAGCAGATCCAAAGTTGACATATTTACCACATGAAAAAATTGGTCAAAACGTTGACCAACTAACAAATTCTGGTGGGTTTTTAATTTAATATATATATATATATATATATATACACACACACACTAAAGCAACGATATAATTATCTAAGACTTACAAGATCACATGGCCGATTTTTTTATGTCAAGTTAACTTAGAAGACAAGGTATTTAGGTTGTTTAATTTGCATTTTAGATAACTCCGAAAGGGTTATGGTGATGTGCATTTGTTTAAAATAGTATAAAATGTAAAAGATTTGTAATCTCGTTATGAGCTTCATACAGATATAATTCGGTTTGAGTACAAAGTGGTTTTGCCTAAGAAACAACCAAAATATGTCACATGTACATTGTTGTATTTATCGATGAGTGGTATATGCATTCATTTATTAAAAAAGAGAGATAGTTTTTATGGTATAATTATGCCTCTTTATTATTTATAACTATGATTTTAACTGAATAAACTTGTGGTTGTAATGGTAAAGTGGTGCGCTTTTGTGTGATGCATTATGATTGTTATATTAAAAACATCATTTAGAAAGTTAGTATTCCAATATTATGCTTGTATTAAAAGAAATGAAAAAAAGTTGATTTTACGTTATTTAAAGAAAAGTACATTAAAATTTCTTTGAATTTAAATAAATGTATGGAACTAGTATTAGTGAAAATAAGAATATATTGGGATAACTTTGTAAAATAGTAACAAACTTTCAAAAGTGTTTCAATTAGGTAACTCAAGTTTTAAAAGTGTTTCAATTAGGTAACTCAAGTTTTAAAAGTGTTTCAATTAGGTAACTCAAGTTTTAAAAGTGTTTCAATTAGATCACTCAGTTATTATATTTTATACAAATTAAAAGTCATAACATATTTTTAACATGTTATACTTTTGGATTTCGTTAGAAGATATTATTTTCTATCTTTTGATGTTGATATGGAACGTTGATGTAAATTTTAAGCACATTTTTTTATTTTTTTTCAAAATTAACATATTTTTTTTAATATAATTTTATATATTGAAAATTCTGACTCTCACGTCTTTTCCATCATTACCTTCTTGTCATAAGTAAATTTGGTAATGACTCGATTTGATCGTTTGGTGATCCAAGTTAAGAAAAATATACATGAGTGATTAAATTTGAACATTTTTAAAACTTGGTTACTAAAGTTAAATCATGTTTTTTAATCAATATAGTTGAATGATTAATTTTCATTTGTTATTATTTAACAATATCAATAGATGTTTGTCTGGCTGTTATTTTTGAAGAAAACTTGCGCTCTTTTTACTAAAGAAATATTTAGATAGTTCATATACAAAACGTATTAATTATTTAATATAAGAACTTGAAAATTTTATTTATTTACTTATGTCTTATTATATTAACGAACTTTTGCTACTGCACCAAGGCCCAAGGCCAGGGTCCATCAAGAAAATATATATATATATATATATATATATATATATCATGAATTTAAATGACAAGACGGCCCGTACGAAACTGAGTTGGGGCCCAGCCCACTTGTGAAGAAAGATAAAAATACATGAATCATTAATGATAAAAGTGAAATCCCTATGCTTCACACACACTGTGTTCACTTTGGGTGTTTAGGTTTGAATAATATATTCTTCAAGAGGTTGAGAGTTGAGTAAGGTTGGCAGTATGCTGAAAGCAATCCGGTTCATTGTGACAGTGATCCTCGTGAGTCTCCGGTCAGCAACAGCGCAAGAAGCACCGGCAGACGCCGTGGTTCGGTTTCAAGAATACCTCCGAATCAACACCGCGCATCCAGACCCAGACTACGTGGGGGCCGTTGCCTTCCTCGAAGGCGTAGCCAAATCCATCCCCAATCTGCAGACGCGAACCCTCAAGCTCAAGCATGAAAACAAGCCCAAGCCCCTGCTTCTGGTCACCCTCCCCGGCTCCAAGCCTTGGCTCCCATCGGTCCTACTCAACTCCCACATGGACTCCGTCCCCGCAGAGCCCTCCAAGTGGTTCCACCCCCCGTTCTCCGCCGTTAAAACCCAGGATGGGGCCATCTTTGGCAGAGGCGCCCAGGATGACAAATGCATCGCTATTCAGTACCTGGAAGCAATCAGAAGCATATTTGCGACAGACCCAGCCTTCAAACCCATACGGACGCTTCATATATGCTTCGTCCCTGATGAGGAGATCGGTGGCTTGGATGGGATGGCCAGGTTCGTGGAATCCGACGACTTCAAACAGATGAACGTTGGGTTCTTTCTGGATGAGGGCCAGGCTTCCACTAACCACGAATATCGCGTCTTCTACGCAGATAGATCTCCTTGGAACCTTGTTATCAAGGCTACAGGGCAGCCCGGTCATGGCTCCAGGATGTTCGACAACAGCGCTATGGAGAATCTGATCAAGAGTGTGGAGCTTGTGTCTAAGTTCAGGGAGAATCAGTTTGATCTTGTCAAGGCTGGCCTCCTGCCCAATTCTGAGGTTATATCAGCCAATCCTGTCTACTTCAAAGCAGGGGTTGCTTCTGCTGATGCCAGCTTCCTCATGAATGTGCAGCCTTCCGAGGCCGAAGCAGGTTTTGATGTTCGCTTGCCCCCAACTGTTGATCCGGATCTCTTGAGGAAACGGATCTCTGATGAATGGGCGCCTGCAACCAGGAACATGAGTTATCACATTGTTCACAAGGGACCCTTGAGGGACTATATGGGGCGCCCTCTAGTGACCGCCACCAATCATTCCAATCCATGGTGGACGGTTTTCAAACATGCCGTTGAAGCCTGCGGCGCCGCCAAGCTCTCTAAACCCGAGATACTGGCCTCCACCACGGATGCTAGATATATGCGCGTGCGTGGTATTCCCGCACTCGGTTTTTCTCCTATGAGGAACACCCCGATACTACTGCATGATCATAATGAGTTTTTGAAGGACACGGTCTTTTTGGAGGGGATTAAGGTCTATGAATCCATTATCAAGGCCTTCACTTCTTTTCAAGGGCCGACAACTTGATACAAATACTATACCATACCATATTTCTTTAAATTTTGTATCGCCTTGTTCTACAATATAATCTACCTACACTTTTTCCTTTTGAGGGGCATGTACGGGCACTCTATTATCTCAATAACAAACTGGTTCATGGCTTGTTTTGTTGTTGCTCAACTCTTTGTTTCTTGTACGGACACTAGTACCTTTACTGAAACATGTATAATCTTAATAATGATGATACCTTGTAAATCAAAATAAATTTGGATGATGATCAAATATAGAGATACTTCACTTTTATTCCTTGAATATATGCAATATGTTTACTTCAATGTTATGGGAAAACAATTTAAACCAAATCATATTGAGTTTCTTGGGGTTTAAAACATAGAGCATCCAACAAGTGATGGCTCATCGACCGACCTAGACATCTACAACAAGGTCACTAACCAACACCTGACTTAAGTTCACATGACGAAACATATCAACTGCAAATACATCTTATGAGGAATATGCAGCATTGACACGCTCCCTCAGATAGTCTCCACTGCGAATAGGAGGAAACCTACAAATCAAACAAATCTTTATACTTCAAGAAACTGACAGTATACACATAACACACCCCTCGCCAGTGCACACGCGCACGCACAACACATGCATACCGTGGAGGAGACAAGTCGCTGCAGCAGCTTTTCAAGCACTCCACCACACAATCCGGGTTCGGATCCATAAAGAACGCTATCTGCATATCATATTATGAGTCATTAGTTGCAAAAATAAATGCCCATCTTATATTATAGGCTACATCTTTACTTGTGGACAGTTCATGTTCATATCAGGCCACAAAATGAAAACTGTATACCATGAAAACAGAAAGGAAATAACAAACGAATGAACATGCCCAGAAAAACCTTACTCCAACAGTAGGGCCTGGGAGGGTGACATGAGGGCAACCCTTACCTCTATCATATGAGATAGAGAGGTTGCTACCAGAGAAACCCTCGACTCAGAAAACAAAAACAAAATAAAAATGCCATATCACCAAAACCGAAAGGACCTTAAGTTGGTTTTTCATGTAAGAAAAAGAATTCGTTAAACAAAACACGTAAGCTTATGTAAGTGAAGTGTGATTGGTATTTTAGGAAGTAATTACAGAATATCGCTCTTTCCCAGTTGGCATAACTCGGTGTAGTGTTGATCTGCAATAGAAAGAGAAACACACTTCATTCTCTGTTATAATGGAGAAATTTTCAATCATATAAAGAGTATTTTACCGGAACAGACAATTAGTCCATCTCTCCATCATGTCCCCAATGTTAATAATGAAGGCTCTGCATCACCAGAATATTGGTATTAAAAAGGATACCACCCACAAATCTCAGTTATAACAAACAGACGGAATTTATGTACCAATATTTTGTAATGGATATTAATCAACATGGTGGTAATTTTGAGATGGAACTATACCAAAAGGGAAATTGTTGCTAGTTTCATGGGACAAACCAAAGCTATTCATATTATCGCTATGACAAAGATACACAAAATTTATGTGTATGTGTGTGTGTGTGTTAATCAAAGGATAAAGAATCCCCTTCAAATTTTCTAGAATCACAAGAAGTATAAGTAGGTAAACGCACCCCTTGACATGTTTAACATCCTCCCAAACCTGAGGCTGCTTAAGTTTGTCCCTGCAGACCTGTGAAACCTAAAAAATATCAGAAGTCCAAACAACAACAAAGCTTATAATGTTTGATAAAGCTTATATAAAATTGCCTGAAGGCCAGGAACAGTATCTGTTGCCAGAAGAGTGAACATTCCGTAATCAGAATGTGCAGAAGCACCATATACAACCTCATCGTTAGCCCTCATTTCACCTGGATTTAATCCCTAGTCATGTGTTAAAAGAGTTTCGACTAGTATGAATAAACAAAATATTAGAAAAATGATGGAGAGTGGATTTAATCCCTAGTCATGTGTTAAAAGAGTTTCGACTAGTATGAATAAACAAAATATTAGAAAAATGATGGAGAGTAAGAGACTTTACCTGGATAGTGCAACAGTCGTAGAAAGGCAGATGGTTTATCTAAAGCCCCTACTTTCTCAAAGTAGTCATCCTCCAAATTCAAAGCCATTGCAATCAAAGAGCTCAACCGCTTCCCAACAGACCTGTTATTTCCCATCAGAATTTGTAAGAGCTGATATTTGGAGAGGTATAAGTTTGACACAAAAAAGTCAAACTAGATACCGTTTATTCTTGGATGGAAAGAGAAAAAAACATATATATTATTCTTTAAGGAATATATAGTTAAGGCGAACAAGCAACGCTTACACAACTTTTTGGTAGTATTCCTCCATTATGAATCTCCAAGAAGGTAATATTTCTGCAATATCATGAAGATAGTAAGAATAAGCTCAAGAAAAAATACAAGAGGGCATAACAATGGTAGTGGTACCTTTAGAAGGCCAATGATTTAGGTGACTTTCTTCACCTTCTAAAGGGCCGATATGGAATGTTTCTTTTAAATCCCCTGCTGTCGAGTTAGACAATAATTCCTTGTCATGTTTGAGATCAGACTCACTTACAAGCTACTTTACAACATAATCATTTCAATAATATTGATCTTTTGTAGAAAGGTTAGAAAATCGGTAGTGAGCATAATCGTCTGAAATAATCATGTTAATGGCACTGAGAATCTAGCTGAAGAGGAGTTACCTTTAGTACTGTTAGAAAGATCAAGTTTTTCAGCATAAATTGGAGAAAACCCGAAGTTTCCCTTGCGACCCAGTTTCATCTTCTCTTCAAGTGGAAGCGAAAAGAACTTTCTGCTTTCATCAAACACTTTTTGTAACAGTTGTTCCTCTACCCCATGATTGATGAGGTAAAAGAAGCCATAGTCTATGCAGGCCTGTGGACATTAAGAAATGCCAAAGTAAGTGCCCTCTATCTTCTTTACAATTTCAAACAAGCTATTAACAAGCAATCCTCAAGTGCAGTGCAGGAAACATATATATATATATATATACAGCATGCTTACAATACGTGAAACCCTAATAACAAACAGCCGAAGAATAGACTAGGGCCAGTAAAAGATAATAGATTTGATAATGAATAATCAAATAATGAAGATGATAACTAGTACCAAACACTAGAAACTTATCCATATCGAGGATTATCAGTTTATAAAGGAAACAGAGGGAAATTCCAGATGGTGAAAACGATGGCGGCAGATAGGAAAAGTGAAGCACAAAAGGCGAAAAAATCAAGAGGATAAATAAGAGAGACTTAAGAGGTGAAATTAAAAGGAGTCGTCGTAAATAAAGTTGGTAAGTATAAAGATGAATTGAAGGTGATGAAGAAGAGGACCTGGCGAATGGAAGAAGCAGTGGAGATACGATCTGAAGATGAAACATCGATCACAGGAAGCTCCAAAGACCCCCTCATTTTTTCCACTCTGCTTCTCTTGTCTTGCTGGATACCTAAATATATAGACCGTAGCATGCTTCCCTCACTTTAAGAACTCATACGCTGAACAAGACAATTAATAACATTGTAATTTTATATAAAAAGTAAAAAACGTCGTTGTTGCAGCGTGGGCATAAAATCATACGAAAACGAAAAGTTAATAACACACATATATAACTTTATATAAAAAAACAAAACTCGAACATTGTTAATAACATTCGAAAGTTATCATAGAAAACAAAATCGTCACAGATCCATGCGTTGCGAGGATGCTATTAATAATAGTCGGAAGTTTATGTAAAAAACAATTATGTTGAAAAAAGTCATGTCAATAGAATTTTAAAAAGTTGATTTTAAAAGATAACTAACTTACTTTTGAGAAGTTAATAGAATTAATTTTTAAAAAGTAACTTTTCAAAAGTTACTTTTTAACAAAATAAACAATCTCAAACATGGGCTACACAAATGTTGTACCATTAGATTTTGAACAACGTATATACAACAAGCGTGCCGCAGTTAAAAAACTTAACGATTAAAAATATTAATGCTAATAAAAAAACCACGTACAATTTTGAATCTTATAAAAACACCACATTTAAAAAGTTGTATGATGAAGAAAAAAAGAAAAAAAAAGCTTAATTCAACTATGACGACTTATATGTGTTATGTTTCGATATCTTGTATATTGTGACGGTGGTGCGACCACAAGTGTGAAGCAACAAACTATCTTATTTTGGTGGGTCAATGATCGTTTGTCCGATGGGGTTTCATTATAATGGTCATAACTTGAACTAAAAGTTTTCGTTTTAGGCTTATGACCAGTCAAAACGATCGTTGGATCAAGAAGCATGTTTCTACAAACGTTGTAGGCGGATTGAGTCATCGCTACTGCCCAAAAACGGCTTATTTTATGAGTGTTTTAACTTTTTTTCTTATTTCTAATTTTTATTAGTGGCTTAGTTTTTGGCTTGTTTATGTTTTGAGGCTCATTTGATCTTTCATTTGCATTTTATATTCATTTAAATTTTAAGTTTATGAAAAATCAATTTTCTATATATCACAAAGTGTGTGTTAGTGTGTGATTATCCTGGTTATCCGGTATTATGTAAGAATCAATTATATTTAAAAAAATTGTTTATGATATTCTTGCGAATCAACAAGTTCAGTTGTTTATTTCTGTGCTACTACCTACATCAGACGCACAATGACATTTTAAATTAAATTACACGAAAACGATATAATAATAGGGGAAAATGAAAATTTTAAAAACTATGAATGGTAAAAAAGAAACACATAAGTAATAGTATAAAAACACGCCCCCCCCACACACACACACATATATATATATATATATATAACTTGAGGGGCAAGAAAGCAAAATGAAAAAAAATATACACTAAAATACAAAATAAGGCATGCGTTAAACACTTGTGTAAACGAATTTAAAAAACCAAACATCATTTTCAGATAAGATATTTGTGATTTTGCATGTGATTAGAGTTTTAATGAATATATTATTGAAAATGATTGGTCAAGGAAATATATTTTATTTGATTTTGCCTGTGATTTAGGGTTTAGATGAATATATTATTGAAAATGATTGGTCAAAGATATTTCGACAAATTTATTTTAATTCGTGTTTTGCGTAATATGGTAAAATTTATTTCTATAGAAAAAACTTTTTTTTTAATCTTAAATTCATCTCCAACCATTGAAAAAGGGAGTCCTACACGTGTTTTTGTTAATGGCTTGTCGGATCTTTTTTTTATTTCAGCTGTCTCAAAGTACAATCACATATTTGAAAATAAATGGTTCAAAATCAAATAATCGTATACTATTTATTTGCTTCATTTTTAAAAATTCGTAATATTGAAGTATATGATTATTTTTTCTTTGGAAAAACTCAAAATCACTCACAAAATTTTGAAAAGATCAACTACTTAGAGCAATGGTTAAAAGAAATGTGGGTATAAAGCTTTGAGCTAGCTTCTAATTTATAATCTCTCAGTCTCTCCATCTCCTTTATTTTAAAAACCCTCTCTTTCTTGAATCTCAAACTTACTTCTCTCTGTCACAAACAAACTTCACACACATACACATTAATACTCGTTTGTATAATAGGGTTGGAAAGTATGAGATTAACAAACTTCACATTACATCTATGCCATAAGCTTAGATAAGATAAAGATACAGAAACTGCTTTTAAAAAAACTAGTCGAAAGACCATATTTGTTTTGTTATTTTTTTTTTTGGGTGAATTTGCGGATTCTTAAGACGTAAGAAAGAAGCTTGAATCTATTTTTAGGCGTTCGTGCATGAGGTACGTTGATCTTCTAATTGACACTATTGTTTGTAGTATAATATGCTCTCTGAATATGAATTCATCAACTTTCGTATCTACGTCTAGACCATTATCACTCGCCATCATTTCTCCATTAATTATTTATTGAACCAATTTCATCGATCTTCTTCCACACCTTGGCTTTTGTCTGTAATTTTTTCCTGATGTAATAACTCTTCTATATGTTCACTGATGTTTTGGTCGCAAGAGACGGTGATTCCCACGAAGACAGGTTGCAAAAACTCCAATCTATGGTGTTTATCATTTTGTGAGTGGTGGTGAAGTGAATAATGGAAGAAGCAAAAGGAAGATAGATACATGCAAATTAAAATAGCTTTGTATAGGAAATAAATGTAAAGTATTGTTAGGTTGTTATGGTCATTGATGTATAGAGATGAAAGGTTTTGGTTAGGAAAAGATGATGAGGATGGAGAATAAGTCTCGAAATACATGGGAATTAGGAAAGATTTTTTGATGGATTGAGGATTTGGACTTAAAGTATGCATTACTTATGTCACGAAACTCAAAATAACCACTTTCCAATTTAATGTAACATTCAAACTAAGAATTTAAACAATATAATGGAGAACCAAAGACAAACAAAATCAAACCTAAAATGATAGATTAAACATTACAAAACAAAACTAATACACATATCAAAACAAACTTAATAAATTACCATAAAAATGATAACCCGTAGAAAAGACTCACAAAAATGAAGAACAAGATCAATGAATTAGCAAAGATAAATGAATAGAACTTCATTTATAGGGAAAATGAAAACAAAATAAGAAGTCCGTCTTGTGTGTGGTCAATGACCAAAATTCAAACAACTACTTCTCATCATCATAACGATGATGATAATGATGATGCTACTGATTTGTGTAATAGGTTCTGGAACTTGATTTGTCTATAATATTTTCCAACCAACCATTTACACTCTTATCTTTTCGCTTTTATTCAAATTCTAGAGCAGCTCACTCGATAGTCGATACAAGCTCATTAAAGAATGATCCACTGGTCTTGCTTCTTGTTACAATAAGCCCAATCCAAACCAACTGGTACAAACTCCGTCCAATAACACTCCACAGTCCTCAACACATATGCAGCACAATATATGTGAAAAGAAAATAAAATTACAAATAGTTAAATGACTTATATATAAAACATTATTTTTGACATTGAATAAATTGTAGATAGACACTTATTTTAACAATTTTTTTGTCGATCTTTATTCATATTGTGTTAGGCATCTCTTATTGAGTATATTTTATTATTACTTTATTATGTTAGTGACTCGTGATACATGGATTAACAAATACTTAAAACGACATATGGGTAAAAAAATTCATAGTTTTCAAATTCATTGTATAACTTTATTGTTATTTGTTAACATAATTAGTAATTTTAATAACTTTTGAAAATATGTCAAATAGTTTTCAAAATAACAAGTGATCATAAACATATTTTAAGTGAAACTGATATGAGTCAATAATTTCCAAATTTATTGTAACTCAAGATTGAAAGATGTAACGACATGTGATAATGTGTATCTAATATATTAAAAAACTATTTTTGATTAAAAATAATTAAATAATACTATTAGTAATTTATATAATTATTTAATATAAGAGAAACATGAAGATATTGGTGAGAAAAAATATGATGCAATCACGTGTTGTTTTTAGTTATCTTTTATCATAGTAGAAATATTTGTGATATATAAAAAAGTTAATGATAATAGTATTTTTTTAAGTTAATTTTTATTAGAAAGAGAGAGGGCAGGTCACAACACACGAGTACATTAGTGGTTCGCTTCAATTGTAAAGGAGGTTATTAACACACAAGTTATGATACTTTGAATAAGTAAAGAATTTCAAATATCAACCTTAAATAAATCGAACGACACGAACAAACCAGAAACATGAGACCCACAATGCCTGAGAATAGCACGTGAACTCAATATGAAACCGAAACCGAGCACAAGATTAATTTTAAAAATTTTCATTTACCCGAACCGTAAATATTTGAAACATGGAAAGAAGTAAATAAACGATAAAGATATAGGCCATGTTTGGCAAATAAAAAAGTAACTTTTTGACTTTTGGAGGGGTAAAAAAACAAAATACCTCTTCAAAAAAATTAAAAAAGTTAAAATTTTTAACTTTTTAATATTTTAAAGGGGTATTTTAATCTTTTTACCGCTCCAAAAAATTAAAAAATTACTTTTTTTTTGTTTTGCCAAACACTCACGTAATGAAATCCGCTTCTATTCTAATAATAATAATATTATTATTATTATTATTATTATTATTATTATTATTATTATTATTATTATTATTACCGTCACCGTCACCGTCACCGTCACCGTCACCGTCACCGTCACCGTCACCGTCACCGTCACCGTCACCGTCACCGTCACCGTCACCGTCACCGTCACCGTCACCG
>BJCM01062075.1:0-20887 GCA_018326385.1 Flaveria bidentis | reverse complement strand
ATTTTCTAAGGGTTTGATATGTTAGAGTTTTAGAAAGTAATTCTAATTTCCATGAACCCAGTTCCATATATTTGTAAAGATATTTTTCTTGGGTGTCTTTAATTCCTTGACATCCTTCTGGATTTTCCGGATTCCCTACTGTATTTTCTTAAGCTTTTAAGGGTCTGCTGGGCTGTCTTCGTTTGATCCTCATCCAGCTTTGGTCTTTTAGTTTCTTTTTCTTTGTCCTTGGAAGAATAAGAATTTTGTATTCCTATATTCTAATTTTGCTTAGCCAAGAATCTGTTTCCACGTCACACCTTTTTCCTAGTGGTCTTAATTGTATATCCTCGACTGTTACTGGTGCACGTCGGACATAAAATTTTGGTTTAAAGTTATTCTTAATTTTAATTTTAGGAGCTTCCATATCTTGATGGGGTTCTGATTCAGGTGTTATATCTTTTAAGTTGCTATGGTCTGAGCACTCAGAAGGGTCAGCCTCACTATGGAAATTATCTGAACTCATAGCTGCAAAAATTTCTTTATAAATTTTTGGCAAAACAGTTAGTCACATATTTTTATAAATATTCTATATGTCACATACTTTTAATGTATTATATAACATATGCATGTAATCATAAAATTCACATATAGTAATACCATGTATATATGTATTTATCAGATATATTGTTTATCATAATTTGAGCTTATGGTTATAGTCTAGGTATCTTATAGTACCTAATTCTCTATAACCAATGGCTGTGATACCAACCTGTCACATCCCGGCGGAAGTGTGAAATGCGTTGGATGTGACTCGCTTGTTCAGAACACATTAATCAAGAAGGATAAATAATTTTTAACATAACAAAACACATTATAACATAATATATTACATAATCATAGATAATTTAAAGTTAAGATTACATCATATCATAAGCATTCAAAATTTGACATAATGTAATCCTATTTTAATGGTTGTATCATAATGACAGTAAAACTCAAAAATCTTATATATGTGCATCAATTCTTAAAACAGTATGTTATTTCCCTTAAAATACTTTACAAATACCAAAATGGGGCTATGAGTCTCACCTTTTACTCTGGTAGATTTTCCTATAAAATATTTATAAACAATTAATATTTATTCAAAATTTTCAGCATCTCATATAAAAATATCAATATAGCAGTTATACATATTTGTATGTCACGAAATTTTTACAGTAGGTATATACAAAAATCTAATAAATTATGTCAAAATTTAAAATGTTAATTATTTACACATTATCTTCTGGAAATCTTGTGGTATTCGAATAAATTAGCAAATTAATTACAGGTCTCTAAAATTTACCAAAATTTATCAGAATTTATACACAAAGATAAGTATTGTCCCATAATTTTCTGAGGTGGTAAATCATCACAAAATTATTTTTAATAATTTTTAGTATTCTGAAAATATTTGGCAAAAATAGCACAACATATCCAAAAAATTTAAATTTCATAAAAACAGTTCCAACATATTTAATATATTTTTCATAAATTCTTCATGATTTATATCATAATTTATAATTTTTCTCGATTTTTGAATTGCAGATCTTTCAAAATTTTTAGTTTAAGCATAACTTCGAGTTAGGTCCTGAAAATTAATATATAGGTCCCATTAAATATAAGATTAATCATATAATTTTTCCAGCACTTCACCAGGTTCAGCTCTTCCAGTTGATTATTTTCTTTCAAGTACTCAAACAATTTATATAAATTACTTTACCTATATTAACTGTATCAAAATTTGTAAAATATTATTTCTTAATATTCTAAACATGTTTATAATGTTTTTTTCCACAATTACAGTTAGTTATATAATAAATTGATTTTATCAAGATTACACATATTTTCAACCATTTATTTATAATCTTTTTGTTTGATTTCATATTTTTTATCATATTTTTCAGATTCTCAAATTTTTCTCACTGGTTTTTGATCAAGATGAAATATTTGTAGAGTTTAATGAAAAACTTTTCATGTTTAATCACAATGGTTGATTATATTGTTGTTTAAACACATACACATCGTTATAATCTTAGTTAGTTATGGTTTAAGGAATGAAACCTTGATTTTGATAGAAAGAAATGATGAAAAGAAGGTGATGATAGCCTCTAGCTTCTTGGTGGCTCGGGTGATTACTTTGATCTTTGAGGTCTTGGTTCCTTGCAAATCGGCTTGGAAGATGATGATCACTTGACTAATGATGGTGGGTGGTTGATATAGACTCCAAGGTTTAAGAACAAGAGTGGGAATAACTAGATATCCGAGAGTTGTGTGAAGATGGTGGCGGTTGTGGTGGTTGATATGGACCGAGGGGTGGTGGTGGTGTTTTTGTAATGATCTTCGGCCGAGAGTTAGAGGTGGTGGTATGACTAAGTTTAGAGAGTTGAGATGGTGGTGTTTGTGTGAGAATATGGTGATTATGGGGAGTCTTCGGCCGAGTTTAATAGGGAAGGCCTCATCATTGCCCTATAGCACTAGGTTTAGGAGGTGGCAAGTCACAAAGCATGGTGAGTGTCCCTTAGAGCTAGGTGGCGGTCAAGGGCAAATGACTCATCAAGTATTTTAATTGCAAAATGTTTAAGCTGTTAATCGGTTTGCTTAATGCTCTATTGAATCGAGACTAGAGCTTAGGTTATGCTTATGTTGAGGTTTAGGTGTTTAAGGTCTGCTTAGTTTCATTTTGATGCTAAGTTTTCTTTGATGTTGCATTGAATTGTGGTGTTTATTTGGGTTGTATCTTGGTTCATTTGGTGTATGTTTGGTGTTACATGGTTGAGGTACTTTGATTATATAATGTTTCGTAAATGGTTGTGTATTTAGATACATGCATACGTAAATTTCATGCATGCATGCAAGCATGCATAAGTTCAACACATATACATATATATTAAACATGTAAAATTCATATAAAGTTAGTCAAAGATAGAGCTTTATGTATAAAAGTTTTATAAAAAGATTAACTAAATTTTAGGGTTGTCACACATTTGATGTCAAAACAGAGGTTATACATTTGTTTTTGTTAGAAAGTATAGGGTTCTATGATTAGGTTATAATTTTTTATTTATGTTAGCATTTGTTTTGTTCCAGTATGATAGCCATGGGCGGCCTAGAGGGGATAGTGTGGGCGATCATCCAGGGCCCGACTCCTTAAGGGCCTGAAATTTTATAAAATAATTTATATTATATATGTATGTATATATATATATATATTTAAACACAACTATAGGTTATTAACAAAGTAATAAACAAATCCAATAGCAAGTTAATCATTTTGATCCATTGAAACTTAGGGGTCATTAACATTTTAGTTTAGTCCACTATCACATACCAAGTCTAAACTCATTTTAAACGCTAGGAGAGTGACGATTCATTTAAGTAAGTTAGATTATTTGCTATAATACTTTTTTATTACTATAACAATTATTGTTGTATTATTAATTTTCTAGGTATGGATTACTGACTTTATATTATAGGGGCTCATTTTTTTCTACTCCCCGGAGTCCAAAATTTTTTGAGGATTTTTGGGACTGACCCTGATGATAGCCCCGTGGTTTTACAATGTTGATATTTTTTATGAACTTCACTTTTAAGATATTATAAACTAAATTAAGGTGGCATGCCTAGATCGGGTTCAACTTGGGTTTAAGCTCGAAAATTGAAAACTCTTAAAGCAAATTTTGAGTTTCAAGTAATATGTTCAATTAGAATGTAAAGAAGTATAGTTGTGCCATTATGACAATTAACTACCCGACTACCGGACGAGTATAAAACTAGTTATTATATGTTTATAACTAAACACATTTAATAATAGACCATCCAATGTTACTAATCAAAACATGCTTTTTTCAACCATAAAAAGTAACAGTCAAATAAGCTCGAAGTAATACAGGCTAACAAAACGAAGGTGTAGCACAATGCCTACGTCATAGCTACAACAGGAACCTACAAAAAGGTGACTCATATTACACGCATAAAGCAAACTAACAACAGATGTAATATACTAATGGCCAGCTTTACATAACAAAAAGCATGATCACCAACGTTAAACATGAGCTACAGATCACATAGTAACCAACACTTGCAAAAAATGAGGACATGCTGCTATTAATCTCATGCAAATATGAGGTGATACAACATTATTTGGCCTTATAAAGTTTTGGCAATCACACTATTTACCCATGAAAACAATAACAATAAACCATAAACCATTTAAAATTCAGAGTACGTCTGTTTTTCCTTGTTTTCTGTTTCATTTGATTGTTTTACTGTATCGAAATGGTGGGATGATAAAATGTGTTGTTTCATAGGTATCTAAAATTAGCCACAAGCACCTGTGAGATTATAAAACAAAAAAACTTCAACATCAAGCACATAAAAAGACTATAAACATAGCTACAAACAGCAAATAAACAACAAAAACAAAACTACACAAGTATAAACTCTAAACTACACAAGAAAAAAAACCAAAAAAGATAAAGGATCAAGAAACTAAAAAGAAAAGAAATCCATATAAGTACTATTTTAGTACCTGCATGAAGAAAAGACGCTTACATTTCTAATAAACAGTTCTGAGAGTGTCAACCCTTTAATCGAAAACTGTGAACCGTAGAAAGGCCTGCAAATTCATAACCCAGAACGAAAGTTTAGATTACACAACAAAAACCCAATGATAATCAAAGCAACAATCTTAGATTAGAAATGCATGCTATGCAAACCCAAAGTGGGATTTGGAAATCGATAAAAATTAACATCGCAAACAAAAGAAACTCACAGAAATTAAGAGATTGAACCCTAACAAATCAATGATGTTGTTCTCTCTTGAGTCGCAACAATCAACATTTTCCGAAAAATGAAAGGAAGAGACATCGTCGGCTGAAGCAAATGGAATAAGTGAAGATGTTAACGGTCAATAACGGTCATATATGACCACGTAAGCATTGAGTCAAGTTAGTATTTCTAAGTTGTTGAGTATTTTCAGGAGTCTTTTGTTGAGTTAGTTGTTGATTGTTTCAACATTGTTATCGAGTTTGTAAGGATATATATAGCCAGCTTTATTGATTGAATGAGCATCAGAAAGTTCAGTGAGTATTTTGGTATTACTTGATTCCTTCAAGTGGTATCAGAGCGAACTTGAGTGATCCATAAGAGAGTGGAATGGCGGAAGGCAGCTCGTCGCAAAGCTTCATCATCCCGAAGTTCGATGGAGATTATGACCACTGGAGCCTGGTCATGGAAAACCTGCTACGATCGAAGGAGTACTGGAGTGCTATTGAAGTTGGTTATGAAGAACCAAAGGAAGGAGATCAAGTGTCTGCACTCAGGAGAAAGGAGATAGACGAGATGAAGCTGGCCGATCTGAAGGATCGTAACTACTTGTACTATTCGATCGATAAGAGCATCATCAAGACCATTACTCAAAAGGATACGACGAAGCAGGTTTGGGATGCCATGAAAGTTAAGTATCGGGGGAATGCACAAGTGGAGAGAGCCCAATTACAAAGACTTCGCAAGGAATTTGAAACCCTGGAAATGAAGAATGGAGAAACAATCACAGAATACTTTGGCAGAGTAATGACAATAGCCAATAAGATGTGAAACAGTGGAGAAGAGATGGCCGATGTGAAGATAGTCGAAAAGATACTTCGCACTCTGACATCAAATTACAACTTTGTAGTTTGCTCCATTGAGGAATCTAAGGACTTAGATCGCCTCTCTGTGGATGAGCTACAAAGTTCATTGCTTGTACACGAGCAGAAACTGCTTCGTACATGCACGGAGGATCATGCCATGAAGGTAGATGACAGGGGTTCTGGCAGATCACGAGGACATGGAAGAGGAGTTCGAGGACGCGGTAGAGGTCGTAGCCGAGGTATGTTTGATAAAACATTGGTGGAGTGTTATAAGTGTCAACAATTGGGACACTTTCAGTACGAATGCCCACAATGGGACAAAGGAGTTAATTATGCTGAATTCGATGAAAACGAAGAACTTGTCCTCATGGCGCATGTGCAACATGAACCTGCTGAATACAAAGGTTATTGGTTCCTAGATTCGGCGTGTTCGAATCATATGACCGGTATGAGAGAATGGTTTGTGTGTCTCAATGAAAATATCACGCACACAGTGAAGTTGGGGAATGGACTGCGACTTAATGTCAAAGGCATAGGTGACATTAAAATTGAAGTAGAAGGCATTGTTCAGGTAATCACCAATATGTATTATGTTCCACAACTGACCTCAAATTTAGTCAGTGTGGGACTATTGCAAGAAAGAAAAATGAAGGTAGTAATTGAAAGTGGAGAATGTCATATTTAGTCTAAGTTGTTGAGTATTTTCAGGAGTCTTTTGTGGAGTTAGTTGTTGATTGTTTCAACATTGTTATCGAGTCTGTAAGGCTATATATAGCCAGCTTTATTGATTGAATGAGCATCAAAAAGTTCAGTGAGTATTTTGGTATTACTTGATTCCTTCAATAAGCGGTGGCGGAAGTCAAACTTGAATTGAAGGACGTGTGTATCACGGTGCTAAATACCTAAAATACCCTTGGCCAGTGGCACTATAGCCACCGACCATGGGAAAATACATATTAGAGCACTCACACTAGAAACCTTAAAAGTATGTGATTGTATTTAGTATATTATATGGAATAATTTTGAGTGGTTGTGAGTATATTTAAATAATCATTGTTCAATCCTTATAAATTTTTTAATATTTTTTAAAGTGGTTGTGAATGAAGGAGAAAAAAAAATAATGATAAGGGTATTAAAAATATTATTTAATTGAAAAGAAGAGAGAACATGTAGTGATTTTTAGTGTAATTATATGGATAAAAATAAATAAGTTACTGAGAAAAATAATTTGCTATTTAAATTTGTCAAAAAATAAAACATAAACCTTTTTTTATTTATTTATAAAAAGATGCTTTAGTGATAAAAAATGGTATTTTAAACTAAGTATTAGATATAATAGATATTAGTCATTATTAGATAAAATATATCATTTAGCATTTGTAAGTAAATAAGATTTATTGATCTTATAATTATCATATTTAAGAGTTGATTAGATTAGGTTTCCTTTGTAATTATATTGTACTCTTATAAATATTCAATTTTTTTATTATTATTTTACACCAAGTAGACAAACTAAGGATTTACTTGTGCATGTCAATAAGGGGTTTTAATTTCTTTAGCATAAATATTGAGTTCTGAAGCGTGTATATGTTATAGATTTGGTTGGTGTTAGACCATCTATATACAATCATGAGAGTATTCACATCACGTTTCTTGATATGTGTATTTTTTTTATATAATATGGTATGTTATAAGTGGTTGTTAGTAAAGTACGGATAAAAATAACTACTTCTTGAGAGCATTCACATCTCATTTTTTATTTTCATCCATATAATTACACTAAAAATCACTACTTCTTCTCTCTTCTTTCAGTTAAATAATATATTTGTATACATTTTTCATTACCTTTTCTCTCTACTTTACTCACAACCACTTTTAAAAATATTAAAAAATTTATAAGGATTAAACAGTAAATCCTTAAATTTACAGATGAACAGTAACATTTTTTCTTTCCTCCACTCACAATCACTCAAAACTATCTCATATAATTTAAGGACTCACACTCAAATAATTATAAGACATGTGTTGTGAATGCTCTAAAATGTTATTGTTCAATCATTATTTTGATCAAAACCCTGTTCAAACCCTTATGATAATTTTAACATCTGTTAAGTGGTTGGAAGTGTAGAAGATTAAAAAAGTAACGTAAAAGCATAAAAGGTTTATTTCAATTGAAAATGAGAGAGAATAAGTAGTAATTTTTAGTGTAATTATATGGATGAGAATGGTGAATCGTTCTAACGTTATTTAACATGTTCCAACACCAAACGCCACCAATATTTACTTGTATATTACCATGGTTTTAACGAGATTAGTAAAATATTAAGCACCGTACCCGATATTGTCCGTTGTGACAGCCGGCGTTGTAACATCCAACATCGGTTAGGAAGGGAACAAAAGTGTAATTATATAGGTCGATACCTTTCCAATCAGACGCATTTTAAAACCATGAGTGATGGCAACCTGAGCGTTGCTAAAATGGACAATATCTAGCGCGATGTTTAGGTTGTTACAAATGGTATTAGAGTCAGGGCAGCCCAATGTGCCAGCGAAGACGCTGGTCTTCTAGTAGAGGAGGTTGTAACATCCCACGTCAATTGGAAAGAAGAACTAAAGTGTCACAGTGTGCGCTACTAAAGCGGAGTCTGCTTTGGCAGGCGACACGCATTCAGGCACCCATCCCTCATGGTTTTAAAACGCATCTGATAGGAAATGTGCCCGGCCTCATATAATAACACTTCCGTTCCCCTTCCCAACCCATGTAAGATGTTACATCCCCCCCTCCCCCCTAACTAAGATCGGCGTCCTCGTTGGCACACGAGGTCCACCATGTTTTTTTATACCATTTGTAACACACAGCCCATCGTTCAATCAGTATTGTTTGCTTTGCCCACAATAAGCTCATGGATTTGTTTTTGATTGCCTAAGTGAAAACTTCTAAAGGTGTCACCCATCCTTGGCTTGTTGTCACTCAAACACGCTTAACTATAGACTTTTACTATCATTCATAGCTAAAGCACCCCAAAATACATTAGTAATATTAAAGGCATGACATTACTTATGAACTTAGCATAGGAGCGATGTGTGATTTGCCTAGGGTATCACAAGATTTTGGTGCTTTAAAATATAATTGTGTTATAAATTAATGGCTCACACATCTTAGCAAACTTAGTAAGGGAGGAGGGGGCAACCGACCCCGTGGAATATTTTTATATGCATCGTGTTTAAGTTGTTGCGGGTCGACCCTGTATTTTTTGAACATCGACTCCTGAAAAAACATTCCAAAACCCCTATACTCAAATAACTTTATTTGATATTTAACCCTCTAGCTAATAATATATTATAAGTTATGTGGTTCTTGAAAAACAAATAAGCCCAGAGTCTAATAAGCAATTATATTTGTTTTATATCAGATCTATTAAGCTCATGCCATTAGTTATAAAACTGATACCAAACAGAGAATATCAATACTATTATATAAATGTCTTCTACCTATGTTTAGATATCAAAAAGTTAGTCGCCGCAACTTCATATGTTTCCTTTATGTAATGTAGTCATCACAACGCTCATAATGAAGTTTGTAAAAACGTCGTAATGCACATGTTTAGTTTATAGTTTATCATGAAGTTTGTAAAAACGTCGTAATGCACATGCTTAGTTTATAGTTTATCCTATTTATTAACTAGTATAAATTAGTTTATAAAAAAAACTTCAAGGGATTTATCTCAATCTCGTTGACTTGTATGAAATTGGAACCAAGTGTGAGTTGCAGGTATCTTGCACATACAAAAGCTAGAGAGGATTTTGGTATAAGTTAGTATGGCTCGAGTAATTCGCTTGAATAAGGTAGATAATTTTGTTGTATATCATGGTCAGTTTTCTTAAGAGTTGTGTGGCTTAATATTGTTGTTAAGTTTTTGTATAAAAGTTACCAAAGGTGAGGATGGCGTCAAGTCATCATACCCAAGTTGCTCCCTTAGGATGGCGTCAAGTCATCATGCCCAAGTTGCTCCCTTAGGATGGCTTTAGTGGTAGTTCCGCACGACGTAGCATGCTGAGGTGGTTTCACCATGACATTATGGTGATGCTGAGGTGGAAGGGTGCGGTGAAAATAAAAAGGAAAATGAATGGTATGCGGAGAAAATCAGCCACATAATCACTCTCTCTCGCTACAACAAAGAAGGAAATTAGAAGGATGTGACGTTGGTTGCCAATGTGGCGTGCACAATGGTAAAGTAATATTACCATCCAAGTGCTATGGTGTAATATCCCAAGTCTTCAGGTTAGACAAACTTGTAGTAGGCCAAAAAAGATTGTATAACACCATGAACCTTAACCTATTCATTAAAAACACAAAAAGTATGAAACTTTTATTTCATATATTGTCAAACGAGTAAGTGACAAATAAAATGACCATATGAAATATGAGGTCTTTGGATGAGTTTTATTATCATGAAAGACTATTTAAATATAATAATATTTAAACCTGCTCTATTTTTAACAAAACCTAAATCAACTTGTAAAAAAATTAAACTCATCCCAATGACATATTTGAAATTTCATAAATTGGTATATTTTAAAAGTTATAAGAAAAATTAATGTAAGCAAGTGAATTAATTATAATATTATAGCAATAATAACTTTAAAGTTCTCAAACAAAAGCAAAACGTAAACAATTTAAAGCGAATCACATACCCAAAATACATACCCAAATACGTTATCATAATGTTCGTGAGCTCATAGTTATGTGTTCTAGAAACATACCCTAACCTATATCACCTATTGTTATGTGTTTAAGTGTGCCTTGTCAAACACGTTAATAATAATACACTAATTTGTAACATAACGATATATACTTATCTCACCACAGGAAAAGTGAGTATTAGGGACTAAGTTATTAAAGATTGATTTATCAGTCTTGAATACATAGCATCAAAGACTAATATATAAGTTACTAATTATATATGGAATTGATTTTTTTATGACTCATGCAAGTAACTAATAATCTGTCCCTAAAAATCTGATAACTCATTGAAAACTAAACTTCAATCACAAATACGTTTGCACATATAAAAGTTGTTGGTGGGAAAATTGTTGGTAATTGAATTTCAATCCTAAAAATGACCTAAATGATGTCGTTCTATACGTAACTGGTATTTAGTCTCTAATAAATAGGGTATATATTAGAAACTAGAAATTAGTTCTTAATATTCATAATGTATACAAAGACTGATTTATAGTATCTAATTATTGGATGTGAAATTAATCATTTTAAGAAATGTATTAAAAACTGAAAATCAGTCTTAAATAGGTTGTATGTGTTCTTATATGTAAGTAGTATTCAGTATTAAAGAGGATTGTATATGTAATAAGTGGCAACTGATATTTAATCTCTAATTAAGAAAACACATTTTAATATGTCTAAAGAACGAATCAAAGACTACAAATCAATTATTAATATTCATTAAGCAAATCAAATAAGAGACTAACATTAGTCTGCAATGGCTTTTGTATTAGAAACTAATTAATGATTAATTTATAGTCTCTAATTATTTTGTGTGAATTATATCATATTAAGAAATATGTTGAACATTATGAGTCTTAAAAGCGTTACGTGTGTCGTTATTTGAAACTAATAATTAGTCTCTAAAGAGGTTAGTAGATGTAATAAGTGGTGATTGATATTTAGTGTCCAATAAATAAAACACATTTTACTATTTCTATTAAGCAAATTAGAGACTACAAATCAGTTATTAATATTCCTAAAAATTGAAGTAGGGGCCAACTTCCGGTATGAAATGACTCATTTATAGTCTCTAATAATTTGACGTTAGTTATACATTTTTGAAAAAATTATCAAAGTGTAAAAATCATTTTGCAGTGTTAAAGTACTTTAAGATAAAAAACTGATAATCTACCACGGGATTATATATGAAACCTATCACCAACCCTTCATTACAAGAAATTATTGTGTTTTTCTACAAATAATTTACCTAAACGCGTAAAAGTGTGGGTAAATACCTCACATGTTTATATATGTATGGGTAATGATTGATGATATCTTTTCATAATGACTAATACTCAATATATGTTGGTAATATGTTTTAAACACACTTGCTATTAGGGTTAATACCGGTCAATAATGGTTATCTGGCTAGTTATGGTCAATGATGGTGAATTACGGTTTAATATTGTTTTTGAATGGCTAGTTAAAGTAAATAATGGTCTATTATGGTCAATAATGATATGGGAGGGTAAATGACGATTAATTGTGGTCAATGATGACTAGTTATTAAGAACTGGGGACTAGTAAAATCAATCCCTGATGTTCATTAGAGACTGATTTGGAAGTATCAAAGATTAATTTTTCATTGTAGTGTCTCAATGAGGGTTTCCCTATCACATAGGCCCACTATGTGGGAGGGGGAGGAGGGATTACTCAAGTAGTGCCATTAACCAATAACGTTGTTATGGAATAAATAATTATGCTAATCATTTTGGGGACCGTAGCAATTGCACCAAAAGTAAGTTTTAAAACCACAACCAATCCCCCACGTCGCACCATTGGGCCATTTCACGGCTTCTGTTGTGTGATTTGAACCCCATTTTGAACCCGCTCTTCTTCCCCACGTTGGAAACCCCACACAATGTGAGCACCCCCTTCACATGGTATGGCGCGACGTGGCGTGGTGTGGTGTGATGTGATAAAATGTGATTGGTGGGTATGTGGTGTGGTCTGGTGTGTGTGATGTGGCCACCCCCACCACACTTAAAAGTATTTGGTTGTGTGTTGAGGATTTATTATAGAGTGGTAAATGAGATCATTCTTAACACGTTTTTATGGGTCATAGCGTAAAAAAAGAGTTATCATAGTTAGATTAATGTAACTTTTCTCTTACTCCTAATTTATTGTAATTTGGGTTCTAATGTAAGGTCTTAATATTTTGTTAGTGGGTTTTTAATTTTGGTTTTAATAAAAAAAATTGTTGTTAAAAAATAGTTTTTACATAATTTGATGTTTCGTCTAAATATATAGTGCAAGACTGGTTGTTCTCATATTGGGCAATTATATAATCCAGTAATAATGTATATTTATGTGTGAACGTATGTCGTATACATGTATATGTATATATGTATATTTTTTATTTTGTTACTTGTATGTGTGTGTATTTGTCGTGGTTTTGAATTTGTGTGTTAGTTGGTAGTCTTTATTTATTGTTTGCAAGTAACTGTAATAAACTAATAATTATGGGTTTTCTTGAATTTGCATTGGTTGATTTAGATGGTGCTGTTGGTTACTAGTAAACAGGGTTTTAACCTGGTTGGGTACTTTGGTTTTTATAAATGCATGTATTTTTTATATATTAAGAACAGAGGTGTAAGACTTGGTGTAATTATTTTGTTTGTTATTTTATGTAATTCTTTTGTATATGTATACCATATGTCGTGCATATGTGTATGTAAGAGTAGAAGAGTCGAGTATTTGTGATTTATTGTTTATGTATTGGTTAGTATAATGTCGATTTTCATCAGTATTTATTTTGGTTGTCGGGCCAAGCCCAACTATGATTCCTCGTCAAGCCCAGTTATAGTTGTTGGACCAAGCCCACTAGAGTTGGGCCTAATCTTAAGCTTATAAATCCAACAATTTATCTTGATCTATCTATATCGAGTGGACGATGTTGGATTCTTTAAAAAAAAACCGGAGTTGTCACTGGGAATTGCATGCCTTCGAAATTCCATTCGAATCATTAAAACTCCTTAATCTGAAGACTCACTTTAAATTGAATTATATCCGTTGAGTTTTGGCAGAAAACATCTTTCACCTTTGTAGTAAGTTGAGCTTTAGATGGTGTCATTCCACGGCACCTAGCCGAGCCATAAACTTGCTATAGTTAGACTCAAATACGAGTTTTGAAAATGAGAGATAGGTTTATACTCGATTTTAAACCGGACTGGATATTGCAACAATTTCTGATGCTACAAAAAGTGTCTTTTAAACAGATAAATCTCTATAGATACCATATTGATGTACTATTACTCGCATATGAAATAAAAACTAGATTCAACAACTTGTTCATAATCAAGTTATAGAGATTAAGAACTTCATCCCGGTTAAACACCACAACTTAATATGCACCTGTGTATATCTTTTTTTCTCCAAATACTTCAAAAAACTTGCTTTGTGTCTTCATGGTTGATGTGTAACATGCAAAAGTAAAGCGGGTCCTGATTTGATAGTATAAATGATTTCAAGAAGTAAAGCACATCATCAGAATCATTACTGTAAAAACTAAAGGAAACAAACCATCATTAGAATCAACTACTGTAAAAACTAAAGGAAACAATTAAGTTGTCATCATTAACAACAACAGTTGAAGCCCATATAAGGATACCTAAGTATTTCCCTTTTAAATGAGCTATATCAACTTCAAAAAGCAGGCTTCAAGCATTCAAGAATCAACAATTGATGCACGATAAGATTAAAAAAGCATTAAAACATTTATCATGGCCGGTTGAGAACAAAGCTATGCTTCCTTGATTATTTTTTAAAACGTGTTCACAATATGTTGGTAGCATCTTCAAATGCACCATGTAACGCAGCCATGCTTCGTTCTTTACTACGCCATGCTTACACATTAGAAACTGCAATAACGTGTTGATCACAAATGTCTTGTAAAATTCCTTTTGGTTTGAAGGAATTTGGTTCACTTTCTATTAATAAAATATTAAAACATAATAACAAACTCTTGTCATTCGTGTAGGAAATAAGTAGTAATATAATACCATTTATAAATCTGAATGAAAAATAAACATAAAATACAAATCTTATGCAAATTAAGTGATTCAAACTGTTGTATTTAATGAGATCTTTAAACATGTCTTCTTGTGGGATCCTTCGCTGCAAGAATGAACAAATGAATGATTAAACGGACGTGGTTAGGATTTGTGTTCAATATGAGTCCCCTTAAAATAGATTTCGTATCTCCACTTGAACAAATACTTCCTCACAAGGTTCAACAATTAAAGCAGTATGTATTATCAGATATATTTTTGCACCCAAGGTTGCACCAAGTAAAATGGTGTTCTTGATGTATGAGAAATAGAAGAAAAGGAAGAATTAAGATGATGAAATGATTAGAGAGTACTCCTCTTCGATTCTTTTTTATATGAATATGAGAGTTTTCTTTCTTCTATTAATAAATCAAAAGATTCATATAATACTCACATTAAAACTTCATTTTTACTTTTCTTATCTGAACACAACGAAACAACGGCTTGTATGAGTATGAGAGTTTTCTTTCTTCTAAGAAATGAATTAAAAGATTCATATAATACAATGAATCAACTTAAAGCACCGATATCACATTCATATTAGCTTTAGTTAAATCATATTTGGTTTGTTGTGATTCTCTTGTATAATTAAGGACAAAGCTATAAACAATTAATTATATAACGTCTCATATATAAATAATTAACTAGTGTTTTTTGTTATCGTGAGATGCGCAAAATGTCGGTCCGTGTATTAGAGGTTTGTGATATTGGTTTCTTCGGATCTGTTGTGGCCATGCTTCACAAAGTAACAAACCACAGAGTGATATAGTGCTAATGAATTAATCAAAATAAACTATTTACATACAGAAATCAACATAAAACTATAGGTAATGAGGAGCAAAATAAATCTAAACCTAAATCTTTATATCTAACCTTAAGTTCGATTAAAGTAACTAATCTAGAATGGATAAATTTGGTATCTTGCATAAAGTTGAGCATTTCTACATATTTATACAATTGAGATTCCAAACAAATTTAAAAATCTCCATATCAAAACGTTTAACAATCCAATTTATTTAACTCCTTAAAATACCAAAGCATTTAAGCCCATACTACTACTATGTATAAACAACAACTACAAATCACTAAAACATAAGCAATCGACCAGTTGCATGCGTCTACGAAAACTGACAAATAGAACCGAACCATAAAAGAGTGTGTATTTGTTGTAACTTTATATCTTTGTTTGATAGTTCAAGAAGTGTATCTTCCATTTCGTCTTATCTAAACAATGTAATGTGGATATGCAGCAAGTATATCCACAGCTTGGATTTTGGTAACAAAAGCATTTTTTCTTATATTATGACATAATGGTATATTCAAAAAATCAGTTTACCAAACATATAAAATGTTCATTTAAGTTACTTATCTGCACCACACATGTTCTAATTGTTCCTACACTAAATATATATAGTACAAGTTTAGGATTAAATCGAAAAGTAGTATATTTTCGTGCTTATAACAAAAGGATCTAAAATTTTTAATTCTGTGATATTTTCTCTCTTTGTCAACTATAATACCAAGGATGATCAAGTGCACAAACATCAAACTTACATGGTTTTCTTTTAATTCTGAAGAAAGATCTGAGGACTTCATTTGGATTATAACAATCTGTAGTAGAAACAATAATAGAGTCAATTCCCACCTGAAACAAAATGTAAGTACAATATATGTTAAGAAAACATAGCTTATATGGCTGTATTCTTCATTCATTTTATAGCGGACTTTGGGTATTTGACCCATAACCTCTTAGTTATATTTTTCTACTGCAAATCAATCCATTTAAAAGGAGATAACAAAGATCACCTAACCCAATCTCCCAAATAAACCCATTAGAAAGTAAATAACGAAGATCGACTAACCCATCAACCCGTTAAAAAGTAAATAACAAATATCCACTTTCACTAACCGGAGCAGCATCTTGCAAATTTTCTTTTAACCAGTCAGGGCTTAACCTGATAATTAGCTAGTTTGGTTAATCATTTTCTAAAACTGCATTTGGCAGTTTGAACTCTCGTCGAGCAAGAAACTATAATAATCAACACAAAGAAAATGGGAACGAAAATAATGAAAGCTCAAAACCGGCACATTTATATCACTTCATTAACCAACTAATTTATCGAAGCCTATTTTTACATCTCTATTTTCATAAACAATACATCTACCAACAATCTGTACACCACAAATATTAACTAACCATACAATCATGTTTTGGTCAATCAAAAAATAAGTGTGAAGTATTAAAAGCGAAAACAAGTGTTCTTCCGAAGTTGAGTATACTTCGAAAATTTAATATAGTTCTTCCGAAGCTTAACATAGTTCTTCAGAATCTTAGTTGGTATCTTTCGAAGGTTATGTTTGCTTCGAAAGGGATTTGAGGTTTACTTTGAATATCTTCCGAAGGGTATCTTCCGAAGGGTTCTTCCCATTCTGAAGTAATAGTATAGGGTCCTTGTTGTAACTTCTCAATATTTGTTGAGTGTAATAGTTATAGTTAGTTAGTCTTATGACTACTATAAATAAGGCTCTTATTTAATCGGTGAGATATCCTAATAATTCTAAATAGCTCTTGAATAAAAGAATCACCAAGTAATTCTTGTTCACAAATTTATTCTTTCTTGTATCATCTTTGTATTGTATCGTTCAAATTACGTGTTCATATTTTCAATTAGTTCAACAATTGGTATGAGAGCCTGGTTAGAGACTCAATTGAAGATCAAGATTCAATCAAAGATCGATCAGCGGCAACAATGGTGTCAACAAAGTTTGAGGTTGAGAAATTCGACGGGAAAAACGACTTTGCGTTATGACAGTTAAAGATGAAGGCATTACTAGTTCACCAAAGAGTGGTGGATGCCTTGGTCGGAGAATCCAAGTTGCCGAATACAATGTTAGACAAGGAGAAGAAGGAGATGCTAGAACAGGCACACAGTTCAATCATCTTGAACTTGGGGGATCGAGTACTTAGAGAAGTGTCGAAGGAGACGTCAGTTGTAGGGGTCTGGTCAAAATTGGAAAGTTTGTACATGACGAAGTCTCTTGCGAACAGATTGTATCTCAAGAAACGTTTGTACACGTTCCAAATGGCACCTGGGAAGTCAATTGAAGATCATACTAATGAATTCAACAAATTGGTGTTGGATCTTGAGAACATCGAAGTTGAATTGGATGATGAAGACCAAGCAATCATATTCTTGATATCTCTGCCATCCTCTTATGAGCATTTTGTGGATACTTTGATGTATGGTAGGGACACTCTTACCATGGAAGAAGTGTTGGTAGCTCTCAATTCATAGGAATTGAAGAAGAAAATTGATCATAAGGAAGATGGTGGAGAGGGCTTGGTAGTCAAGGGTAGATCTGAACAAAGGAACTTCAAGCCAAGAAGTGTCTCAAAGTCGAGATCCAAGTTTAAGAGGAGGTGTTTATGTGTGTGGGTCTGAAAAACACTTCAAGAAAGATTGTCCTGACTGGAAAAGAAAGAAGGGTGAATCAAGTGGGTCAAAAACTCATTCCAGGCGCAATGCACAAGATGATTCGTCGGATGGGTATGAAAGTGCAGATGTGTTGGCTGTCATAGGTAGTGGTAAGGAGGATGAGTGGGTGATGGATTCAGGGTGCTCATACCATATGACACCTGTGAAAGAGTTCTTTAAAGATCTGAAGTTTGAAGATCTTGGATCAATAAAGTTGGGGGATGATAGACCTTGCAAGATTATGGGTCATGGTTTAGCGACTCTAAAAATGAAGAATGGTATGGAAGTAGATCTTCATGATGTAAGGTATATCCCTAGTCTTAAAATAATTTTGTTGTCATTAGGGCTGCTGGAGAGTTTTGGTTACCATGTTAGTCTTAGAGATCGTAAGGCTAAGGTGATTAAGGGATCAATGGTGGTATTGTCGGGTAGTAGAAGAGATAACAATATCTATTTACTAGATAATGCTGGAGTGGTAGAGTCCCAGGTGGCAACTGCCTCAAGTGATAGTAGTACTAAGGCCATGTTGTGGCATAGGAGCCTTGGTCATATAAGTCATCAAGGACCTGTGGAGTTGCAGAAGCAACAGTTAATGACTGAGTTAAAGAATTGTGATTTTGGTTTTTGTGAAAATTGTATTCTTGGTAAACACAAGAGGGTAAAGTTTACAAGGGCCAAGCATATCACAAGTGGGTTGTTAGACTATACTCATTCTGATTTATAGGGTCCTGCTAAGGTTGATTCTTTAGGTGATGCTAGATACTTTATGACCTTGATTGATGATTTTTCAAGAAGAGTTTGGGTTGTTGTCTTGAGAAATAAGAGTGATGCTTTTTGTAAATGCAAGGAGTGGAAAGTCCTTGTGGAAACTCAGACTGAAAGGAAACTCAAGAAGCTAAGAACTGATAATGGGCTGGAGTTCTGCAATCATGAGTTTAATCAGTTTTGTAAAACTCATGGTATTGCAAAACATAGAACTGTGCTAAAGAATCCACAGTAGAATGGTTTGTCTGAAAAGATGAACAGGACTTTACTTGAAAAAACAAGGTTTATATTGGCTAGTTCAGGGTTACCTAAGAGGTTCTGGGCTGAAGTTGTGACAACTGCAGCTTATTTGGTTAATAGGTCTCCATCAGTTGCATTAGACATGAAAACACATATGGATTCATGGTCTAGGTAGAAAGAATGACTATGGGGAACTTAATGTGTTTAGATCTTTGGTTTATGCTCATGTGAGTGAAGGGAATTAGAACCTAGGGCTTGCAAATGTGTATTTCTAGGATCCCCTAAGGGTGTAAAGGGGTATAGGTTGTGGAGACTAGATGGAGGCAGACCTAAGGTGAGAGATGTCGTTTTCAAAGAAGATGTTTTGTATAAAGACATAGAAGGGAAAAGGTGTTTAGAGGTTGAGGAGCAGAGTGGGGTTTAGATTGAGGTGGAGCAACAAGGTATGAATGATAAGGGTGTTGATCATGGCACATATGATAGTCAGGGGGATAGTATAGATGATTACCAATTGACTAGGGACAGACAGAGGAGACAGGTTATACCTCCACTCAGGTATAGAGAGGGGATGGATTTGTCAGCATTAGCCTTTGTTACTGTGGAAGAAGAAAGTATCTATGAACCGTTGTCATACTCTGAGGCAATTTCTGTGAAAGAAAGCTCAAAATGGTGTAAAGCTATGGAGGAAGAGATGGAATCTTTGTATAAGAATGGCACATGGGAGTTGGTTGATAAACCTGAAGGTCACAAGCCTGTGTCATGTAAGTGGTTGTTCAGACTGAAAGATGGGATGTTTAAAGGTGAACCTCCTAGGTATAAGGCTAGATTAGTAGTTAAGGGGTTTACTCAAAGGCAAGGGGTGGATTATAATGAGATATTCTCACCTATTGTGAAACATTTATCTATCAGGGTTATGTTGTCATTGATTGCTTCTATGGATATGGAGTTACATCAGTTGGATGTAAAATTGCATTTTTACATGGAAATTTAGATGAAACAATCTATATGAAGTAGGCAGAGGGGTTTGAGGTTAAGGGATAGGAATATAAAGTATGTCTGCTTAAGAAGTCCTTGTATGGACTGAAGCAATCTCTTAGACAGTGGTATAAAAGGTTTGATGAACATATGGTGACAAATGGGTTTAACATGAGCAACTATGATAGTTGTGTCCACTTTAAGAAATACAGTGTGAACATATTTATGTATTTGTTATTGTATGTTGATGACATGTTGGTGGCTTGTCCTGACTTGGCAGAAGTTGAAGCTACTAAAAAGATGTTGATGTCAGAGTTTGAGATGAAAGATCTAGGTGAAGCAAAGAAGATATTGGGCATGGAGATCACAAGAGATAGAGAGCACAGGGTGTTGGAGTTGTCTCAAAGGTCTTACTTGGAGAAGGTACTAAGTAACTATAGGATGGATGATATGAAGCCAGTAACTATTCCTATAGGTGCTCATATTCACCTAAACTAGTTAGGGTAAGTAGGGTTGTCGAACCTCGTGGAATTAGTGGTCGGTATATTGTACTTTGACTTGTAAGAAAATAGATTAAACTAATGAATTATTAAACTATTGCCTCTTGGCTGTGAAAATAAATCTTAGAATGATTAACAACTTAATTAAGAAAACAAATTGCAATTAATGAAATTGATTAGAAGACGATTATGAAAAAGGGTAATTCACCCCGGGATTCAGGTTTGGTTCTTGGTATTCGCCTAGTTCAACTTGGTGGAAAATCCTTAACGGGGATTCTATACGTGTAATGATTAAGTGACAGAGATAACCAAGACTTAACGGGTCTTAGTACACTATGTCAATTGAATTAATAACCAAAGCCTTGCAATCATACAACTCGCGCTTAATTATATGAAATTGAAATCAAGAATTAATAAAACAATTGTTTAAACAATCAAGACA
>BJCM01062074.1:0-20574 GCA_018326385.1 Flaveria bidentis | reverse complement strand
ATTAACTTGCAAAAGCATTTATAATGAAATGAAAAGTTATTTTAATGTTCCGCTATGATGTTTTATGAAGAATAAATGTAATTATATGTTTTATGTGCTATGATTGACCAGCTGTGAGCGTCCTGGGAACGGGGCCTTACATATGCCAAAGTCTTGTTATATTTTTATATAACTCAAATGAAGTCTAATATATCATATATCAACATAATAAATTTGTTCTAACTCATTTCATGTTTTAACAATTTTAAAAGTGCACATAAATGCTTTACTACAATTTTGGCAGAATGTAATCTGACTTCAACCAACTATAACTTGATCATAACAAACTAAATTTGAGTAAAATCAGACTCCAATATTAATTTTATTGAATTAAATTTTTAACGATAGTTTATATATCTTCAAAATCAATCGGACGACTTAACAATAACCTTCATAAGATAAGTGCGCATTTTAGCACCTTCTGTCTTGTGTTGCTGTTTTGACCTAATTACGGAACTTTTTATACAAATGTTTCTAAACGAAAGTTGTCCGGGAAACTTTGAGCTAGTCAAATGTAAATTTTTATAATTTTATGAAACCGTTTTCTATTTTAAAAAATTGTTTAAACACGTACCAGACATTATGTCCAGAATCTAAAATTGATGCACTAATCCTTTTTCAATCTACCTTTTGCTTTTTGGAATTCTCTAAACGTTCTAACTTCTTGTAATGAATTCTGACATCAAGTTATTGTTTTTTTTATCATTTAAGACATCACCTTTGACTTTTGAACATTCAAGCTTTCTTATATACATTACAACCATCATTATACCATGTGAGTTTTCAATGTGAGTTCTCAATGCCCCCTTTTTACTTTATTTCATACCTTTTGGGGTGAAAATATTAAACTTATAAACTTACACTTGTAAACGTCTTAATACTTATAAATTCACATGCAATTAATCTTTACTTTTTGTCATGATTATTGATATTATTGTGAGTGTTATATGAGATACATTATACTTTGACAAAAATCATTAACTATTGCTACACTGGCGACGCCATAGATCTATGGGTCTGACAAGCTTATTTGGTGCTAAAGCTGATGCATTGTCGGCTCCTGATGACGTATGACTTGTTCATCATAGGAACCAAATACACTTGGTTAATCGTTATAAACTTGTAAACTTATTATTGGTCAATGTTTGATTGTAACTATATGTGTTCTGTAAACTTGCATAATTCATAACCATTGACATGAATTGCTACTTATAAATCTTATATATATATATATATATATATATATATATGTGTGTGTGTGTGTGTGTGTGTGTGTGTATGTTTAACCCATTGAAACTCACCAACTTTCAAAGTTGACCATTTTATTTTTAACATATTTCAGGATCACTACTTGAGGACTTCTTACACATATAGGACTTAGACTTAGTTTAATTAAATATTTTATTTGTTGTTGAAATCTTTGTTGTATTGTAATGACTTAATTTTCTAGTATTATTCAATGAAAAATGACTTTTATATTATTTCAACTTATCTAATTCCATGAGCTATGAACAATCGTTTTACATTCTTCTGCCTTGATGATTCGGCCATCGGATGGGGTGTGACACCACCGTCGGCCACCGCCGCTTTCGGAAACCACCACCGGCCATTGGAAACCACCGCCACCGCAAGAAAGCACTGCCGACCACCGCTCGCCATTACCATCATAACCACTTTTAAATTTCATTGATTCGTTTTTTCATACCTAACAAACAACACAAAAGTAATGATTAATTTATTTATAAAGGGTAACCAAACATGATAATAAAATATAATAATTTATTTCATTCTCTCATCCATTTTATTCCTCATTCATTCAATTTTTTTGTTTATTTTATTAACCCATACCAAACAGACCTTTAGACTTGACTATCATAAAAGAACAAAATAAACCATTTGTTTATTTATTTATTTATCTAATCATGTTTTTTGTAAAACATTTTTTAAGAACTACATTTGTTTTTTCTACTAAAAATGATTTTTCTTATTAGCTCTTAAATTATTTACAAACATATTGAAAAAGTATATATGTTAAAAAAGTTAAAAACACAAACGATCGTATTATTTTTTCCCAAAGAAAAAAAAACTATTGATGGAGAACAAACATCTATATTTGCAAATTAAACTTTGTTACGTTTACGAAGGAACTAAAACATTTTTTTTATAAAACTATGACAGGTCCATTAAAATGAGTTATTATTTTATAACAAACTTTTTTTCATTTAACCTTATTTAAATAACTTTATCTAGAATGGAATTATTTTGTCATTGAGTTCTAGATCAAATGGTTTAGGTGGAAGCATGCTATGACTTTCCAAAGTTAAGATCATGGGTTGGAGTCTCACTAGGTGTAATATACTCCAAGTGTGTCAAAAGTTTTACCACAGTGACCATTTGGGTGGTGGGTTTCCGTAGGAATGGTGGGCGAGCCGCTCACCAGCGTTGTCTGTGTTCGTGGGTGTAAATAACCTTTCGCTAATGAATTTACCCGGATGGCCTGATTTAAAAATTATTCGTTGGCCGTAAAAGGAATTATTTTATGCAATAAGGTTGAGTGAGAATAAATAGGTTTTTAATAATAAGTGGGTTTTTAATAAACATCCAATTTAATAAGTATTTTTAAAACACTCATTTAATAAATAAATTTTCTAACAAACACTAATTTATGATGATGAAAATAATCGTAAGAACTTATATCAAATACGAGTCTAGATTCATGGTCTAGGAGCAGTTCATCATTTGACACCACCGTAAGTACAAAACATATTTTTTATGTCTAAAAATGTCAATTTCCAAAAGTCAGATGTGTCATTTTCCATATTTAACACTACAAGATGATTATTGTATTTTCAATCTTTCGCTCCATATTTGATAACGAGTCAATAACAGCCACACACCCAAAATTTTAGTTTTAAAGTTATTTATAATTCACTTAATGGATTTAAACGTTTTAGTCAATAATTATATTTATTTTCAAGTTATCGTACTTCCTATTTTATATTATATTAGATAAGGTTTTTTTAAGCATATCAGCTATTAAAACCTTGATCGTAAGGACTCAAAATTTATTTAAAAAACTATAGGAGATTGTATAATTTTGAAAAAAATATCTTATTTAAATAAATATGTAAAACAAGTTTATTATTTAAATATATGTATAGGGCTCACTCACTTCTTCTTCGCGGAACTAATTGTTAAAAACCTTGGTTTAAATGTCGAATTATGAGATGTTTCCACCTAGCATTTATGGTAAACGTTAACTTGAGTAAAAGTATGATCCTTGGGGTAGGTGTAAACAATTCGAAACTAGAAAACGTTAATTGTTCGATGCAAAGCACGGCAATTCGTTTTCGGTTACTTAGGCATGCAAGTGGGTGCGAATATGAATCCCTTCAAATATGCAAGCTAATTTTTGATGTTTTTGAAAATTGACTCTCGCAGTGGAAAGCCAATACCCTTTCCATCGAGAGTCGGCTTACTCTTTCTTGATTCACTGCCAGCTTACTATTTTTATTTGTATAGGCCCTAACAAAATTATTGAAGAGTTAGAAAGATTAAGACGAAACTCATGGAGGGACAACCAAAAGCAGGCAAAAATTAACTTATTTGCTTGGTAATGTGTCACGCCTCCTAAAAATTCTAGTGGTATTTGCATTGGCGCTTTTCAGGCTATAAATTTCAAGATGCTTGTTAACTGATGGTGGTGCTTTAAAATAGAGAAAAATAATCTATAACATAAGGTAATATGGTCTAATATGCTACAACCCGAGATCGTGGAGCTATATTCTTGCAAAAATATCAATTTCATGCCCATGGAAATACACTTGCAAATTTGGTTTCCACATTTATTTCATTTTAAGGTGGCAAATTACTCACTTGTGAAAGATTGCTACATAAAAAGTAATGATGATGTGGAATACCAACCACATGACACCAATTGAGCTTTGTGATAATCTATGGAGTTAGGGTTTTAATAACGGTGGCTTCACCATAACATTTATGCCTTTACTACATAGAATATTTTGGAGTTTCTTAAGCATAACGTTGCAACGAGTTTAAGAGAATGACGATCCAAGTCATTGTCCTCATATCATGTTGGTGCATATGGAAGATGTGAAATAATAAGCTATATAAGGCGGGAAGTATAACCGTTCCCCGAAAATTGAAGATATAAAAACATTATGCTTTCTTTCTCATTTTCAGAGCGCATTCAATCATGTTTTTTAGTCTTATCCATATAGTTATACTAAAATTTATTATTTTTTCTTTCTTATTTTCAGTTAAATAATATTTTTTTATACTTTTTTATTATTTTTTCTTCATCCAACACTTACAACAACTTTCACAAATATTTAAAACATTATAGGGATTTAACAATGATTTCTTAAATATAAAGAAGAACACTGATATTTTCTCTATTATCCATTCACAACCACTAATAGTCATTCTTAAGATATAAGGAATACATTCACATAAATATAGTAAACTGAGCCAGCTCTGCTTTTCACGAACAGATGCGAGTTCTGCTCATTTTTATACCAAGCCAACTTGGCTCAGCTTAGTTTAAAACCAAGCCATTCGAGCGAGCTTCGAGTCGCGAGCTATTTGAACAACGATATGTGCAAAGCTAGGGGAATGCTACAGGAGATTTACCGGGTATAAATTTTCTAAAAAAATGAACTTTTAGTTTCTTTTATTATAGACATCCCATGAAGGGAAAAGTGAGTGTGACTTATTGATTGTTAAGGTTCATCAACGTAGTGAACCTCTCAATGTGAAGTCTTTCTCGATCACTGTAGGTGGGGGTTCTGTCACACCCTGAGAATGGCAGCGGAAGGTCACGAAATATGGTGATAGCGGAAGTTGGAGTTTATCCAACCATTACAGTCAAACGTTTTTAATAATACTGACGGCTATGTAAAAACCGTACATTTAACGTTCTGAACATAGTCATGACAGTAATTTATCAGTAAAAAGTCGTACAAATCGAAATTTTGATACAATACATATATATATATATATATATATATATATATATATTGTATTTTATACATAAATATAATATTACTTAAAGACATTTGACATGTTTGACATTCCAAAGACTTAGTTCGGAAATTCCACATAGAGGTTACCTATAACCTTGAAAAGCATGAAGGGTAATAAAATCAACATAAAGTTGGTGAGCGATCGGGATTTTCAATATAAACAATCATTTTCAAAATTATTATGATGAAATAAGATGTAATATACTCAACATAGACTAGCTAGGTACTATGATTAATTTAGGTCATAAGTCCGTAATCAAACCAAGAAACACGTCGTTGCCCCACAACAGTCCAAACATATAAATTCCCTCGTAACAACCCGACCAGTGCGACTGGACGGGAGAGCGGGCCATTCTAACCCGATAGATCTACCAATATAGTTTGTGGCCTCCCCGAGGTTAATGATTATAGGTGGATATAGGTATCATAACCACTTGTTGTTCTGGGTAATTTTGTCACAAAATCCATGGCAATTCATTCCCATTTCCATTTTGGAATTTTTGGTTGTTGCAGAAGTCCAGATGGTTTCTGATATTATGCTTTTACCTTGGAGCAGGTCATATGAAGCTATGTCTCCTTTCATGTTAGGCCACCAGTAGAGTTCCTTTACGTCGTGATACATTTTGTCGATCTCCGAGTGAATTGAGTACCTTGACTTATGTGCTTCATCGAGAATCACTTTGCGTAAATCTTAGTACTTCGAGACACATACTCGATTTACAAAATGCATCAACTTATCGGAGTCAGGTGTTAACTCCTTGATCATTCCCCGCAGACCTTCACTCTCCAAATTTTCATCCGTCAATGCTTCGAGTTAAGCATCGTGAATTTGGTTAATAAGGTTTTAGTGTACGGTAAGTTCTAATACTCACACTCATAGAGGCTTTTCTCTTTCTTTCCTACTAAGTGCATTTGCCACGATGTTTGATTTTCCTGGGTGATATTGGATATCGTAATCATAATCATTTAATAACTCTACCCAGCGGCGTTGCCTCATATTTAAATCCTTCTGATTAAAAATATGTTGTAGGCTTTTGTGATCAGTGTATATGATACATTTGGTCCTATACAAATAATGTCTCCAAATTTTAACAGCGAAAACAACAGCTCCTAATTCTAGATCATGGGTAGTGTAATTCTTTTCATGCACTTTCAACTGTCTTGATGCATAAGCAATGACTTTATCTTTCTGCATCAATACACACCCAAGACCTAATCAGGAGGCATCACAATACACTATAAATCCCTCTGTTCCATTTGGTAGGGACAATATGGGTGCACTACACAATCTTTGTTTTAATAACTGAAAAGCTCATTCTTGATCCTTGCTCCATTCGTATTTTCTATCTTTTCGAGTTAGTAGAGTCAATGGTTGGGCTATCTTTCAAAAATTTTCTATAAATCTACAATAATAACCAGCTAACCCTAAAAATTGTCGTACTTCCATTGGATATTTGGGGGCTTCCCAATTTCTTATTGCTTTAACTTTTTTCAGATCCACGTGGATGCCCTTTTCTTTAATAACTTGTCCGAGGAACCAAACTTCTTGAAGCCAAAACTCACATTTAGAGAATTTTGCGTACAACCTTTATTTCTTTAAGATGTTTAGGATTAGCCTGAGGTGTTACTCATGTTTTTCCTTGGACTGTGAATATATCAAAATAGCATCGATGAATACTATCACAAACTTGTCCAAGTAGGGCTTACAAAACCTATTCATGAGATCCATGAATATAGCAGGTGTGTTGGTCAACCCAAATGGTATTAATAAAAATTCATAATAACCGTAACACGTTCTAAAGGCTGTCTTTGGGACGTCCTCTTCTGCTATCAGTAATTGGTGATATCCAGATCGTAAGTCGATCTTTGAATAGTAGTTGGATCTTGGAGTTGATCGAACAAGTCATCGATTCTTGGTAGTGGGTACCAATTTTTAATGGTAAGCTTGTTTAATTCTTGATAATCGATACACATTCTGAATGATCCGTCTTTCTTTTTGACGAATAGAACCGGCGCTCCCCAAGGAGAGAAACTTGGTTGAATGAATCCTTTGTCTAATAACTCTTGTAGTTGTTTTGACAATTCTTGCATTTCAGAGGGTGTTAGCCGATATGGTGATCGAGCTACAGGCGCGGCTCCAGGTATCAGATCAATTCGGAATTTGATCTGTCTTTACGGAGGTAATCCTTGTAAATCTTCGGGAAATACTTTCGGTATTCCCGTACGATGGGAATGTCTTCAATCCTTCGCTCCTTATTCTTAGTGTCAATGGATTTTACTAGGAAGGCGGGATATCCTTCACTTAAGTATCCATAAGTTTTCATGACACTTATAATTTTAAATGGGGGTTTTCCTTTTTCTCCTTGTATGATTATAAATTCCCCGCTAGGAGTTGGCAAACGGATAATCTTCTCAAAACATACTATCTCAGCATGATTCCTAGAGAGCCAATCCATTCAAATAACAACGTCGAAACTTCCAAGATTGACAGGTAATAAGTTGATACTAAAGAGACGGTCGTTAAGTTGTAACATGCAGTTTCTAATTACTTCATTGGATTCTATTTTCTTTCCATTAGTTAGCTCAATAATATGTTTCTTACTTAGCTTACAATGTTTAATTCCCAATGACGGTTCAAATTCTTTGGACACAAAACTTAGATCAGCACCAGTGTCAAACAAAATGGAGGCATAATGATTATTAATAAGAAACGTACCGTTAACCACTGACGGTTCCTGACGTGCCTCTTTAGCAATTATTTCAAAAGCTCTCCCTTTGGCCCTAGATCCATTCAACTTTGGGCCGTCTTTCTTGAAATGTCTGATTCCATCACACTCATAACAAGCACGATTGTTTCTGGTTATCTTTTCATCAGGTTTTGCTCGACAACTTTGGCTCAGATGTCCAAATTTATGGCAATGAGTACAAACTCTACAATCACCATTGTGAGAGTATCCACACTTGCTGCATTTTCTTTGATATTCTATGTTTGCCCTGCCGTTGTTTGAAGTTGCAACATAAACCCGCTCGGATCCTTGGTTAAAATTCTTGATGTTGTTTACTTGTCCCTTGGGACTTCCAAACCACTCTCTTCCCATTAAATGATCCTTTGTTTATATTAATCGTCTTCCTCTCAACTTCCAACATACCTTTTTCCATGATCATTTTTCTTGATCAGGGTTCCATTTCGTATCGCATCATCGGTTAAGGAGTGCACGATAGAGATATCACATTGGATGGTGGTAGGTTTGGAGGCTGTAACATTGCTTCTTATCTGAGGAGCCAATCCCCATATGTATCTTTCAATTCGGACGTATTCTAACGTAACCATTCGGGGTACCAATCTAGCAAGGTCATTGAATCTGGATGTGTATGGTCGGATCTCAGCACCTTCCATGGTGTGGTTCCAAAATTCGGTCTCAATTTTCTGGAGTTCATTACGTGGGCAGTATTCTTTAAGCAACATTTCCTTTAACTGCTCCCAAGTAAGTTCATACGCGTTTGCATCACCCAACAATTGACGCTGAGAGTTCCACCATGATAATGCTGCATCTTGAAAGGAACAAGTTGCATACTTAACCTTCTGATCACTAGAGCAATTGCTTATAGCTATGACAGTCTCCATTCTCTTAATCTATCAAATTATATCTAATGGTCCTTTAGCACCTGTGAAAGTTCTTGTATTGCATCCTTGAAAAGTCTTATACGAGCACCCTTGTGGTTGTCCACCTGATGAACTGCCTGGGTTACCATTGGTACTGGATCCGTTGTTTGCACCAATGCCGGAACCTATGTTTGAACCGTTTCCCGCTCCGTTTCCAATACCATTACATGTAGTTCCATGCCTTCTTCCTTGACCGGCCACTAGGTTTGCATCATGTTGTTCTAGAGCTGATTTGACGTGTTGGCTATCAACTGGGCTAGTTCCTCTACGGTAGTTGGTAAATTGGCGTTTCCGCTCAAGGATGTGTTTTGAGTTACATGTGGCATGATTCAATTCTGTTTTGAAGGTAGGGAAGAAGAGGTTTAGATTACGTAAGACGTTAACATAATATTATAATTATTTATTCCTTATAGTTAACTTATCCCAGATATATGTAAGTATATAAGCATTTACCATAACCAAACAGTATCATAAAAATAGACTTTTAAGGTTATAAGCGATTTGATCATACATTTACTATTACCATGCACCTAATAGTCAACATCCCAAAAGATCATAAGTTAATTGTCTACATGCAACAACGAGTTTATAACTCGATAAAAAGATTCAAGCACTCCGGATTGCATCTAATATCTATCCTAAAACGAAGCTCCACTGCCAACGTGCATCAAGTATGAAATCATCATCAGACACAATGTAGCCACAACCATAGAAGTCTCTGCTCGCTCTCCCATCATAATCGTGTACTGCTGAGCTGTCACTAATGCAACCTCGACTATATCTGCTCTCTACTCTGCCTGGGCCAGTCGGTCTCTAGTCTTTGAGAGACTAGTCTCCAGGTCTGCCAAACGAAAGTGCATCTGGCTCAGTGCGCTATCGTCCAATAGTCTTTCCTCCTCGATCGTCATCGTCCTCCCGTTCAAGGCTTGACTCACCTCGTTCTGAACCCTCATCTTCTTTTTGGTAGTCAGCAGTTCCTCCTCGAGTCAAACACACTAGGCTGCCAAAGTAGCCATCACTCGCTCAATGGGTTCACCACCCATAGTAATCCCGTGTGGAGTAGAAGATGACTCTCCTACTCGAAGGTAGAAGGAACCCCATCTCTCGAGGCCCATCCTCTCACGGATTTCATGATCCATCCCCATTGATCATCAAGAAGTCTGGCCTGTTTAAGCGTAGGTGTTCTCTCCATACCAGTATCATCATCAACCATCCTCCTTTTCTCTCTGCGCTTCCTCCGCTCATAAACCAACCTAATCTTTGGTGGGTGCTGCATGAGAGGGATAGGGGCAGTTGGAGTCACTGTTGTAGGAGTCTCACTCTCCAGAGCCAAGCCAACTGGATCCTCGGCAATGGGCTCAGGAGTGGTTGCAGGTGGTGTAGGGATCTCATCGTCAGACTCGGATATCCAACCATTCCCCGAGTTTTCCATACCCGGGTAAAAGGTGGCTGCAAAGTAGGGCTGAGTAGGGTGATACCATGGTGTAGAGGAGATGGGTTCTGATGGACCCTCAGTGCTAGTGCTAATATCAGGTACTCTCTCTCTCTGTTAACTCGATCAGACATCTATAATAAAAGAAATGTATGCATGCGTACTTATTAATTATGCGATGATCTAGCACATAAAATTAATAATCATAATCTTAATATAACTATTATGCTCACATAATGATTTAATCTAGCATAAGGCTCATGATATGGAATTGTGTTTGGAGTCAAATAATCATTTTAAAGGTTATAGTCTAGATTTTCGAAAATTATTTCCTAGTTTTCCATAACCGTTGGCTCTGATACCAACTTCTGTCACACCCCGAGAATTGCAGCAGAAGGTCACGAAACGTGGTGACGAAAGTTGGAGTTAATCCAACCATTACAGTCAAACGTTTTTAATAATACTGACGGTTATGTAAAAACCGTACATTTAACATTCTGAACATAGTCATGACGGTAATTTATCAGTAAAAAGCCGTACAACTCGAAATTCTGATACAATATATATATATATATATATGTATATATGTATATATATATGTGTGTGTATATATGTATATATATTGTATTTTATTCATAAATCTAATATTACTTAAAGACATTCGACACGTTTGAACTTTCAAAGACTTAGTTTGGAAATTCCACATAGAGCTTACCTATAACCCTGATAAGCATGAAGGGTAATAAAATCAACATAAAGTTGGTGAGTGATCGGGGTTTTCAATCTTATAAACAATCATTTTCAAAAATATTATGATGAAACGAGATGTAATATGCTCAACATAAACTAGCTAGGTACAAACATATAAATTCTCTCCCAACAACCCGACCAGTGCGACTGGTCGCGAGAGCGGGCCATTCTAACCCGATAGATTTACCAATATAGTTTGTGGCCTCCCCGAGGTTAAAGATTATAGGGGGATTTAAGGACTCAATAGTATACATCTATACCATTGACCCAACTTATACCATCATAACATATATTAATCCATTTTGCCCATCATATATATTAAAATATAGTTTCTCATGCTTTCCCCCCAAAATAGTTAAAATAAATACAATATTTAAAATGGGGCCGAAGGACTCACCTTGAGTGTGATTAACGAAAAGCCAATGTGCTAGACTCCGATTAATAAACCCTAGTTATATGTATCATGGTTAATATACAAAGATTTATGCTCACGAGAATGTTTTTCACCCAACTTATTTGGTTATTTTAAAAATAATGTCTTTATTATATTAAAATACTTTGGTCAGTTTCTTATAAGAATTTATTTATCTTTCATAGAAAATTTATTATGCATTCGCTCTATAAACTAAGATCTAATTCTAACGTATTCTTAATGCTTATCACTTAATCACTATCATATTTATCTTATGTTTATTTACTACAATTCTTAACTAGTTACTCTAGAGTTACGAAGTCTTAACTTTTCTATTTTGTATTATATATTCCTAGTTGACCTATTTTAATGATAATTTTTACTTATTATTTTGTTAAATAGTGGACTTTAATATAAAGTTTCTTTTATGAACCCATTGTTATAATCGTTTGAGATTATTTTATTAATAAAAATATATTTGATATTTATTTTTATGAAATACATTTATTTAAAAAGAAAAAATCTATTTATTTGAAATCATTTTAAATAGGGTATGTATATATATATATATATATTATTTTTCAGTTTACCTTATTTATTATTTAGAAAGTCTAAAGTTTTTATTTGTTGTTCTAATCATGTCCTTTTGTCGTAACGTCCTGTTAGTCCCATATATGGTCTATATCTTAGTTATAATCCTTGATTCATTGTTCGTCAAACTTTACTTTCAATTGTAACATTATAATGTGTCCAAGTACTTATCGTTTTCCTTTTATTGATCCTTTCACTTGTCCTAGCTTTTGATTAGTAACGTCATCAAGTCTCAATCTTAGCCACTTTCCTAAGTCATATCATCCACAACAATTATCCTTCCAATATTTTCACCTAATTGTTCCTTAAAAGGCCACAATCCACTAGACTTCCATTTGCATGTTCTTACATACAAACATACGCGACATATACATACATATATACATTTTTACTACCCAAATCATCCAAATAACATGATTTTATCAAACTAAATCATTTAAAACCCATTTATATCCAAAATCATTAAAATAATCATTTTCATACAACCTCTAAATGGGTGAACAAGGGTTTTTCAAGATTTTCATCTCGATCACATGCATGAACAAATATTAAGGATCCAATGCAATACCTTAAGTAACTAGAGAGTTGTAATCCCATATAATGCAAGCACAAACTTCGTCTCTCGATAAACACTTCGAGTTCTATTCTAAGATCTAACTAGAATGTATTGAGAGATAAGTGGAAGTTTCTAAAGGTGGTGGTGATATCGTGGTGGTCGAGAGAGAAGGGGGGGTTGTTGTTCGCGGGTGGTGGTGGTGCTCGAGGTGGCGACGATTGTTAATGGTGATGAATGGTGACGGTGGTCGATGGTGATGGTAATGATGGAGGTGACGGTTGGTGGTGGTAGTAGTGGCGGATGGTGATGTTGGTGATTGTGGTGATGGCGTCGGGAGGAGCAGGCGGCGGTGGATGGTGTCGGAGGGGTGGTTCAGGCGGTGGCAGAGTGCCGGCGGCGGTGGGGCGGCCGAGAGGTGGTGGTGGGTGTGTGGGAGTGGAAAGGGTGATGGAGAAATGAAGGGTTTTTTTTGGAATTGTGGGTGTTTATAGGGATTTTGGAAGATATTATGGATGATAGGTGTCATCCATCCATTATCTCCATAATCATTTTATTGTTAATATTATTATTATTATTAGTAATATTATTATTATTATTAGTATTATTGTTATGATTATTGGTATTATTATTATTATATAAAAAAAATGGTTAACTGACTACCGGGCTTGTTGGAATCGTTAACGCATGGTTCTTAATTTAGTCCGGTACGACAATTAAAATTTTTAAATTTATTATTAAAATGGTTTCAAGCGTTGACCTGATTTGACCAGGTGTCACAAGTTCTGATTAAGAAATGTGTCATTATGATTTTGTGAAACAAAGAGAACAACTTCAGAGTTAGAGATTAAACTTAAAGCTTGATTTATAACTAGATCAGAAGAATAACGATTGGATTCTCATATTAAGGATTATAGAATGTAATGTTTTACGTTAAAACATCACCTAACGTGTTCTTTTCGCACTATAATGTTTTTTTAATAATATCATTACTATACTTAAATAAAAGTAATAACATGTTTGATTTTATGATGTAAGTTTTTTTAAAATATTGTATAAAAAATTATAAGCGTTTAAAAAAATTGAAGGAATTTTAAAAAGGTCTACAAAATTAAGTGTTTATTTCTAGTATACCCTTCAGCTTTGTCTTTTCAATAAAATCTCAGCCCTTGATTAGCGTTTGACTAAAAGTTTTAAATAAAATTTCATAATTAATCGGATGTTATAAGTTATTATTAAAAAAGAAGAAAATATAAAAAAAGTTCTTATTGAATTTTTATATGGTTTTATTACTTTTGATTTTATAAAAAAAGAACTCCCTAATACCCAACATTTTATACTCTTTACTTTGAATATTAATTTTTTTAAATAATTACCTTGATGTATAGTGAGTAATTATATATATAACTACACAAATATTAAATATATAACAATACGTAATTATATATATATATATATATATATATATATATATATATCAAACATCATTATATATGATGTGTAATTAAAAACATGTGTTGTGTAATTAAGTAGTGACTTCATATGTTTTGCATGTTATTTATAATTAGTCCTTGACATGGGCGGCGGATCATATGAAGCCGAGGGGTAGCCTCCGCTACCCCTTAACATTTTACGAGTAGTGTATTTACGGTTTTCATAATAAAAAATAAAAAAAAATTATGGTTTTACGTTACCCCAGAGAAAATATTATGTTACCCTTAAATTTTTTTAAACTCAACACTTTATAGAAAGTCTAAAATATTATAATAAATAATCTTATATTTTATAAAAAACATTACATTTTATAAAAACATAAATAACTAATAAGACTAAAAATACTCAATAGTCCAATACAATAATAATTAACAAACCCAAAATAAAAATAAGCCCAGAAAACATTAAACAACTTAAATAGCGTAGCAAATTAGGCCAAATACCCATAACTCAATCAAATATAAAATTTAAAATAAAAAAACACTATCCATCGTCCAATGCCCCATAGACCCTTCATCCCTTCCCTAGACCACAACCAGTCAGCCACCATCCACCCACAATGTCAATCATTCCACGTCCGTACCGTCGACCGTCAGGCTGATAACCACCAAGCTACCTCCTGTTGCGGCGACCACCCTTGACACAACTTGCATGTGATCGTTCACCAATTCATCGCCCACTTCAATGTAACATTTCTAGTTTTTTTCCTGTATTACATTATGAAATTAAGGATTTAGGATTGATGTTATTCAACCTATGTAATACACGGGATACTAACCTATTTAGTATAATACACATATATATTAATTACATGTATGTTTCTCTAGAATATAAAAAGCAGAAAATTTTCTTTTATGCTTATGATTTTAAATCTTCTATCATCAAATACATATTCATGCTATTACAAAACATTCTATATAAGTCCGAAAATCACCATGAAATTGGCTTCTGAAAGTGAGCAATCAAATGTTTTGTCAGTAGAAACGTCCATTGCTTAATAGATCACTTGGATACGACGAAACATATACAAGATTTATCTTCACTTTGAAGGTGAAAATCCGAGGACAAGGTAAAGAGATGATTGACGACTCTAGTTGCTCATGAGAATGTTGCACACGACGAATATGTATGCAACAACTCGGGCTCTAGCCAGAATTATTATGCGTGGCAAGCTGGCTATTCCAAAAAAGCAACAAAAAATTAAAATGTTTTACTATTTTTATATTTTTTTGTAATGTAATGTTTTTGTACACTATTAAAAAAACAAATAAAAAATTTGCACTTAGTTTGTTTAATTTGTATACTACACAATAAATAAAAATACATATTTATTAGACTGTTCTCATCGCGAAACCCTTGGGCCGCCCATCGCCCACGTGGACGGCGCCCGCCAGAAGGGCGGCGATGGGGGGAGAAGGAGGAAGATGCCCGATCCGTGGGCAACGGCACCAGAAAGGAAGGGGTGGTGTGCCCCCACCACCACAAATAATAATTATACATAATTTTAAATTAAATTATTTTAAAATCTTTTAATTAAAATAATAATTTAATTATAATATTTTAATTAAAATGAGTTAATTAAATAAAAATAGTTTACTTTTGTTTTTACATTTATAATATTAAACTAATTAATAAGATTTTATTTTTTCATTTTTTTAATTATTTTTTTATTGTTTTACGTTGTTGTTTTTATTTTATTTTAATTGAATATATTTAAAATAATTTAAATATCTTTATTTAAAGTAAATAAAAAAAGAAAAGAAAATGTAAGGTGGAAAAATAAAAATGTTTATGAGAAGGACAGTGTTATGAGTAAAAACTGTTTGTGGGGAAAATAAGTGAAGGTGAGTGAAAAACTGATATGACATTAGGACTGTTTGTGAAAAATATGAACTATAGCGTTAGGAATAGTATTAAAACAAGTTTGGAGTACTTTGAAGTACCCAATCCCAACCGGATTGAAGACGTTTTGGTTTCAAATTGTTGGGTTTTTTCGTACCCAAAAATGCTGTTATGAGCCCAACAGGTCAGCCCGTTACGGTTCCAGATCCAGCCCATCCAAAGAGAAGTGAAAGGATTCGTAAGAAGCCAAAAAAATACAAGGATTTCACCATGAATGCCACCTCAGCTTAAGCCTAACAGAATTGGTTATTCATGCTATTTAAAGTAATTATTGTATGATCATGAGGTAGGAAAAAGTTGTTAGATCTCATTGGTCATTCTCTCTCTCATCTCCATTTCTGTATTCTCTTCTCACCTTAAATTCTATCTTACCAATCAATGAATACAATCCTTCAGTTGCTTGTGATTCAATAATTCTTATTACCAGTTAATTCATTACAATTGGTGCTTTCACTGAATCTCTGATCAGATGGCAGAGGGAACTCGCTCTAAAACAATGGAAGAATCTGTAAGAATTGTGCAAGCTGACCAGCAAGCCATGCGCCAGGAATTAGATACAGTGGTTACAGCAATCGGTTCATTACAACAATCAATTAACGAATTGATTAAGCGTTCCGATGCCGGCACCAGCCATGGGAAGAAACCTATGTTTTCTCGCAAAACAAGCGATCCGGAGGGTGAAGGATTCAGTATCCTAGGTAAACACAAACCAGCACCTGTCTACTTAGCCAGATTTACCGGTGAAAACCCCGAACGGTGGCTAGCTCAAGCCGACCGTTATTTCGAGTTTTACGGGATTCCGGCGCTCGAGCGATTGACTATCTCTTCGTTTTACCTCGATGATGCGGCGGCGGATTGGTATGATTGGTTACAACGTCATCATCCGACCACGAATTGGGTAGAATTCAAGGCGGCTCTTCTGAAACGATTCCGATCGGTTGAGTTAGAGGAACCTGAAGGTTTGCTTGCTAAACTGTATCAAACTTCCTCTGTTGCTGATTACCGATCGCAATTTGAGGCAATTTCCAATCGTACTATGCCCCTACCGGAGGAATTCCTGATTAGTTGTTGGATATCGGGTCTTCGGGTGGATATTAAACAGTCGGTAATTTGTCATGGGCCGGTTACTCTTGAAGATGCAATGGCCAAGGCCCAATTGCACGAGAGACGAATTCAATTTGAAAAGGGTACGGGTCGGGTTTCTCTGGGTTCTTCTAAACCCTTATTACCCACCCCAAAATCACTGCCACTCGTTTCTCAGAACCCTTCTTCATCACAGACTAAACCAACCACTCCGTCTACCACCAAGGTCGCATTCCGGCATTTATCATCGGCAGAGAAGGCTCAAAAACGTGCACAAGGTTTATGTTATCTTTGCGACGAGAAATACACTTGGGACCACAAGTGCAAATCCACTCCACAACTTCTATTCTTTGATGACGACCCACCGGATTTAGGAGACTCACCGAAGTCTTCTTCGTCGGAAGGTACGGATGCATTATTGGCTGAAAAATTACAACTAGATGAGATAAAAACCCAATCGGCTATTTCATATAACGCGTTGTCGGGTGGTTGTTCCTCGACCACTTTACGTTTTACTGGGTTGGTTCACGGGAAGGAGGTTCAGGTTTTGTTAGATGGGGGTAGTACTCACTGTTTTGTGCAAACTCGTATTGCTAAATTCCTTAATCTCACAATTGAAGCAATCGAACCTTTCACTGTTTTGGTTGGGAGTGGTGAAAAACTTCCGTGTTCGGGTTTGGCTAAGGCGGTGGAATTAATTATTCAGAAACAGTCAATTGTGGCCGATTTTTATGTATTACCGCTACAAGGTTGGGATATTGTGTTGGGGGTTTCTTGGTTGGCTACACTCGGTCCTGTTCTCACCGATTATTCGAAGTCTACTTTCGAGTTTTCCACTAATGGCCAACAAGTGAAATGGCAAGGTAATAGGCCTGTGGCTGATGAGATTCAATTCCATGGTTTTCGACAACTGGTTCACTCAAAGGGTATTGGTCAATTATATCATTTAACTCTCTTACCTCCCGAGTCCAACCCACCTACTTACCCCCCTGACTTACAAAACATATTGAATACGTTTTCCCCTGTTTTTAAACCACCTACGGGTTTACCACCGTCCCGCTCCCAAGATCACCACATCGAAGTCTTGCCGGCTAGTAAACTTGTCTCCGTTAAACCTTATCGGTACCCTCACTTCCAAAAGCAAGAAATTGAGCGGTTGGTTCGTGAGATGTTACAACAGGGGATTATTCGCCCCAGTACGAGTGCGTTTTCCTCTCCAGTTTTATTGGTACGTAAAAAGGATGGGACGTGGCGATTTTGTGTTGATTATCGTGCCTTGAACTCCATCACGGTTCGTGATCGATTTCCGATACCATCCGTCGATGAGTTATTTGACGAGTTACACGGTGCCCATTATTTTTCTAAATTGGATTTACTAGCGGGTTATCACCAGATTCGTATTGCTAGCGGGGACATGATGAAGACCGCTTTTCGCACTCACGACGGGCACTATGAATTTTTGGTCATGCCCTTTGGGCTTACCAACGCGCCGTCCACATTTCAACGTCTTATGAATGATGTGTTTCGTCCGTTCCTTCGTCAATTTATTCTGGTTTTCTTTGACGACATTTTAATTTACAGCAAATCTTGGTCAGACCACTTACAGCACCTCACTATTACTCTTCAGCTCTTATTAGATAACAAATTGGTTGCTAAGCTAACCAAGTGTGTCTTCGGTCAGACTAAAGTAGCTTACTTGGGTCATATAATTTCGGCGTCGGGTGTGGCTGTGGACCCTGACAAAATCACCACCATCCAACAATGGCCGGCTCCCCGAAATATTAAGCAGGTTCGTGGGTTTTTGGGGCTTACCGGTTACTACCGTCGCTTTATCAAAAACTATGCTTCTATTGCGGGTCCCTTGACCGATCTCCTTCGTAAGGATGCTTTTTGTTGGAATGATACTACTTTACAAGCCTTCACCACCTTAAAGGATCTGTTAAGTTCCACACCAATCTTGCGTCTACCGGATTTCTCCAAACCCTTTACCATCGAAACCGATGCCTCCGGTACCGGCATTGGGGCTGTTTTATCACAGGACAAGCATCCATTGGCTTACTTTAGTAAGAAGCTCTGCCCTCGGATGCAAAACGCTTCTGCATACCATCGAGAAATGTACGCCATTACTCAAGCAATATCCAAATGGAGACAATATCTTTTGGGTCATCATTTCACTATAATCACGGACCAGCAATCACTTAAACGCCTTCAAGACCAGGTGATTCAGACCCCCGAGCAGCAGAAATGGTTGGGGAAGCTGCTGGGTTTTGATTTTGATATTGTTTACCGTCCGGGGTCACAAAACGGGGCTGCCGACGCCCTATCCCGTATCCCTTCGGGCCATTTATTAGCGATTTCCGCTCCGGTTCCAACACTGTTACAGGAGCTACACACGGCGGCACAATCCGACCCAGATTACGGTACGTTATTGCACCGTTTTCAGTCGCAACCCACTTTATTTCCTGGTTTTACTCTCAAAGATGGGTTCTTATTGTTCAAAGGACGGTTTGTGGTTCCGAATAATCGATCACTGCAACAATTAATCTTGTTAGAGTTTCATTCTTCGGCTTTAGGGGGTCATTCGGGTGTTACTAGAACTTATCAACGGTTGGCAGCTACATTTTATTGGAAAAACATGAAGACCACGGTCAAAGATTTCATTGCCCAATGCCAAGTTTGTCAACAAACCAAACCGTCTTTTCTATCTCCCGGCGGACTTTTGCAACCACTTCCTATTCCGCATGCGGTGTTTGAAGATATTGCTCTCGACTTCATTACGTGTCTACCCAATTCACAGGGGAAAACGGTTATTATGGTGGTTGTCGATCGATTATCCAAGTATGGGCACTTCATTGCATTACCATCTTCCTTTAATAGTTTTACAGTTGCCACTGCCTTCATTAATGACATTGTTCGCCTCCATGGTATACCCTTAACAATTGTCAGTGACCGTGATACACGGTTTATGACAGATTTTTGGCGGGAGTTGCATCGCCTTAATGGTACCACCCTCAAATTCAGTACCGCGTACCACCCACAGACCGACGGACAATCCGAAGCGCTTAACCGTTGTTTGGAAATGTATCTCCGTTGTTACGTCGCTGATCACCCTCATAAGTGGCTGCTATTCTTACCATGGGCTGAGTTTTGGTACAACACGTCTTACCAAACTTCTTCCCAGATGACCCCGTTCGAGATCGTGTACGGTCGGAAGCCTCCTTCTCTCACACGTTACTTACGGGGCTCCACTTCTAATGTTACTTTGGAAGAACAGTTGATGGAACGTGATAATGTACTCACTCTTTTGAGAACGAACCTGTCAAAAGCTCAATCTCGAATGAAAATGGCTGCGGATAAACATCGTCGGGACGTCCAGTTCAATATTGATGATTGGGTATTTGTGAAACTTCAACCATACCGGCAAGGGTCGGCCCGTTTACAACGCCATCACAAATTGGGTCACCGTTACTTCGGTCCGTATCGGGTACTCGCTAAGATCGGTTCCGTTGCCTACAAGTTGGATTTACCGGCTACCGCTAAGATCCACTCGGTTTTCCATGTCTCCTTACTTCGCAAATGTATCGGTAAGCCATCGCATCAGATTACACC
>BJCM01062073.1:0-26093 GCA_018326385.1 Flaveria bidentis | reverse complement strand
ATTCAAGAATCAACATCCAATCATGCACATTACATACGGGTAAACATACATAAGCTTTGAAAATCGTTTTAATACATTTTCAGCCCCAAAGATAGTTTAAAACAAGGAAAAACCAAGGTCTAGAACTCACCTGATGCAACTTGGGTGTTTCTTCCTTTCTAACCCGCTTGCAATGAGTTCAAACACCTAAAAACAACACCAAACACACACCCGAGCACATACACGAACACATAAGAACATAAGCATGTAACCGGGATAAAACCCATCATATCACTTAAAAACCACGAATTCTTACCTTGAATTCAACTTCTCTTCTTCTTCTTTTTCTTCAGCCGAGAGTTTCCCCTACTTTCTCTCTCTCTAAAACCAAAGAAGATGGTGATGTGAGGTGTGGGTGGGCGGCCATGCCCACTTTTACACCAACTTTTTCAAAGTTTTGTCCTTTTGGACACTTTTAGTCCCTCCACTTGGAATTTATTGTTTTTCTTTCTTTTATTCTTCACGTCTTGTCTTTTTAAAATAACCGGGTGTTACAATATTTTAATTAAATAAGACTTAAGTTGAAAGTAAAAAAAAGATTAGTGTTAAATATAAAATATAAAAACTATATGATTAAAGTAAAAAATAAAGAAACAACAAAGAAACTTACAATTCAAAATCATAAGATACAAGTCATTAAACACACCTAAATTGATAATTAATATTATATAAAAAAAACAATGTAATAAAACAGCAGCATTAGTCTCACCAGCTTCAAAAGTAATTAAAAAGAAGTCCAAAATAGTAATTAAGCTCCAGCATACTAATAAAATGAGCTTTTGCAACCGTCCAAAATGGTCGCAAAACGGTCACAAATGCTCTTTTGCGACCATATTGCTACCAATTTCGGTGGTTGGTTAAAGTCCGGTCTGTAATTACATTGGTGACCATTTTTGCGACCAAAATAATGTTGACTGATTTAGCAACGTCACAAAATTAATGACTACTTTTGCAACCATAATTTTTTTACGACCAGGTTTGCGACAGAAAAGTTTTGCGACAGAGTTTGCAACTAAGCTGTTAGCGACTCAAATTGCAACCAAAAACTTTGGGACCAATTTTGCAACTAAACTATTAGCGACTGGAATTGCAACCATAACAATTTGCAACAGATTTTTTGACCAAAACTATTAGCAATCATTTTTGTAACCGATTTAGCAATCAATTTTTTATTCTAATCTGCGACTAGCTTTGCGACCACCATTTTGGTTGGAAAAAAATGTATATTATATAATAAGAAAATGTTCCCAGTATTCACTATTTTAAATACCCAAAATCAAATAACTAAACTTACAAATTTATAATGATTCACTAAAATATACAAAAATTCAAAATTAAATAGAGGATCCAAAGATATTTACAATAAAATAAAATATCCAAACATATCTATGGAAATATTATCCTAACCTACCATGTCTAAAAAGTTACATGCCTAAGTAGGTGAAAATTTTGTTGTGTTTCTTCAACATGAATTCATAATGCTCTTTCGATTGAGTGTTTGCCTCTTTCATTTTGATGGTTGCTACTCATTTTTTGATATTTGCTATGTTATTATGAGTTTTCATGTTTTTCCTTTTTTCTTTTTTCTGTCTCTTGTTAAATCTTTGATATCTTCTCCTTCAATTAATGCACCTACGATTAACATAACACGTTAAAACAAAAAGAATACTTGTTATTACTGATTATAACCAAGTACAACTCCTTTGTACCTGTTATGGCTATATAATAATCACCCAATTTGCACCATTGAAACCAACTCTGGACGAGCAAGCATAACTCCATCTATTAGCATTTCCATATGCACTTTGATTATATCCATAACTGCAAATATTTTTATTAGTCTCATATTTCTCTTCATATTTCTCTTCATATTATTCAAGCTATAATATTTCTAACTCAGCATTAGTGCATCTCATTCATGATTTAAGGATAATCTCTTTCCCTTTCAACTTCATAAAAAACCTTTGAAATGTATGAAACAATATGGAAGTTTTAAGGTACCAATTTACAGTACGAAGAGTCGATGAGTAATGAATTTGACAGTTGATACGTCATTAATTTATTAGATAAAATGTTAAAATTAATATTTAATACAGAGCACAATTTAAAGTCAAAATCTATTTCCCGTGATCATAACGCTAACTTTAGAATCCAAATCAACTCAATGAAACATTTAAGAGGAAAATTACATAATGTGTGCGATCAGAGAAGGGGTAGATTGCTCACTGGATTGTAGATACGAAGCATGAATCGGGGCTTATTTCTCAATAAATAAAAGTCGACATTGGTCATAAGATCCACACTGCTTTCAATAAATAGTATCTTGAAGAAACGATTGATACAGTCACCAGAGTGCGATGATGATTGATAGCATTAGTAGAGAGATAAAATTTTGAGGGGGCAATTTGGTAGGTAGATAGAATTTAAATTTTTAGTTTGTTCTAAAGGAATTATTTTGAAGTGGTTAATTTTCAAATTTGTTGGAAAATTTTTCAGGTTGGATAGTTTTGTAAGAAAAATAAAAGTGTTACCTAAAAATTTATATAAAAAACATGCTTCAGTATTAAGTGGATGTTTAATGGATTATGTTAGGTCATAGTTACTAATAAGATAGGACAGATTTCAATATGTCATATTTGATCTTAATGTATTATAGGTTCTAATGATTCCTATGAAGTCATAATTAGTTTAAGTTAATAATAAAAATGAGTTGCTTAGATAGTTGTATTATGTGCAAAAAAATATAAATAAATTATTTATATAAATTAATTGCTTAGATGATTGTATTATATGCATAAAAATGTGTACATATAAGTTGCTAACCAGAATATATATAATATTTACCACCAATCATTTGTTTGATACCCTCGTGACTTTCTCTAGTGGAGGTTACGAGTTCGAGTCTTATAGCTAGCAATATTGTTGGCGGGCTGAAATTTATCGCAGTGAGCCTTTGGGTGGCAAGTTTTCCCCGAAATTGGTGGTTGATGGGCTTAGACTACTGGCCACCACTGTCTATGCCAACGGGCGTTTGGGTGTCTTTTCGCTATTGGGGTACCCTGGATAACCAGGCTTTAATTAGTTGGTCGTTCATAATATCTAAACATGTTTAATATGTCATAATAGGTTTTAAAATGTAACATAGTTTTTAATAGACATGATTAGGCTTATAAGCACATAATAGATTCTAATATGTCATATATTTGATGAACCATGCACAAGAATGACAAGTGATCAAATTTGATTTTGAATGATTGATAGTAAGTTTGATTGATCAACTATGAATTCACCGGACCATACATGACCAAGTTAAAGCAATATTGAATTAGGTAGACCATTGACCAGTAATGACTTTGTTTAACCTACATGAACTAGAGTTTATACCTATTCAACCAATAATAACTTTAGTTTACTAAGATATGTCTTAATGTATTGTAATATGTTTAACATGTATCTATGTGTTATATTAGGTCTTAATAGTCATGATAGCTTTACCAGTATCCATGACTACTCTTATTCACCAAAGATTGACACAAGCTGATATTCGCTAATCAAAATATTCCAATATTAATACTAATCACTCCTAATCAACAACTAATGACTATTATTATTCTTATTATTATTATTATTATTATCATTTACAAAGACTAACCCTGAATGCTTATACTTGACTGATATTTACTATTATTGACCTAAACAAACCTTAATAGTGTCTAATTAATCGTAACTACAATTTCTTCTAGTTTCCTTTTATGAACCCTAGTTGATCATATTCGGCCAATTTTGATGTTAACTGATTATCACGTAATCGATAATAACACTAACTACCTCTAATTCATCAATACTTACCAATATTAACACTAACTAATCCTAATTAATCACCATTCACTAGCATTGACTTAGATTGTACCTAACTAACACCAATTGATTATACCTTCCGGCAATCGGTCATATTTGGCTTTAATTGATCCAAATAAGCACATCTATAGATAGTAATAAAAGAAGGCTTCTTTTACCACTTGTCATTCTTTTAAACTATATTTTTGACACGTGTCATTCTTCTAAACATACTTACTTTATTTTCCTCTTAAAAGATTATTAAAGTAATTTAAACAATCAAAAGTTTCTCTCTCTTCATACAAATTAATTTGATCAATTAATACATTTTTTTGTCTCATTTATATTTTTTTAAAATCAAATTATGTTTTTTAAAATAAATTTTATTAAGAAACTTAAAATTCATATCTTTTCTAAAACATTGAATGTAACATCCGCCATTTTTCCAAAGTTAAATAACTCCCATGCGCCTCCGCACGACCCCTTTCTAGTGGTGGCCGTCGTCTACGCGGTTCCGGTCGTGACGTTTGAACATGCTCGACTAAAAGTTTTACCCCACACGAACACCTTTGATAATTACCGTTTTATCAGCCTCTCAATAATCTAAATTGTTGGGTATTCTAAAAAAATATAAGAAGAAAATTATAAATTTAATTATCAAAAAGTATAATTGAAATTATTAAAAAGTTTAAAATACACATATATATATAAGAAGAATGGCGCCGTTAAAATGTTAACGTGAATGTAAATGGCGCTCCATTTTAATATTATTGTAGTGGCTTTGACTGCTTGTAGCCTTGCCACATCACTATGTTTAGCGCTCGATTAATTCTCACTATGTTGAGTCTTATCTCTTAGAGAGCTCCTAAGGCATGATTATATATTGCTACTAAATAAGTTGGTGTCAAACGAATTTGTTGACTATTATGACACTTTAGAAAGGATGTGATCAATTAAAATTCTTCAAAATCAAAGATTTATACAAATATTAGTTTTAATAAATCTGTTTATTAAATGAGTTGAATAAAAAATTTATTAAATAGAGTGTAAAATTTATTAATTATAAAATAATGTTTTAAGATAATATACAATTGAAATCGTTTCCTTATTATATATATAATATAAATTTTGTTACAAAAGAAACTTATTAATAAAATTTCATCTTTTAAAACCTTTTTGTTATAACTCTCAATTGTAATGATCTTTTGTTTATAAAAATTTTTCTTTTTAAAAACAACAAATATTTTGCATTTGTAAAAAGTTTGATGTTTTAGAAAAAAGTTTATTTTATAAAAATATTTTAATGTGATTATTTAATAAAATAGAAAAAAAAAAGATTTGATCAGAAAAAATGTAATTCTGTCACGTTTCCTTTTTATTTACTCTTCTATTAAAGTACGAAGATTCTTATATATTACAATAATGCTGTCCACATTTTCATCTCCATACGTACTAAACAACGTGAATTCAAGATAAGTTAACCAACTCCTACAAGCACCAGCTAGTTAAAAGATCCACATGATTAATAAAATGGGCAGAACACTAGTGTAGGTTTTGTGGTAACTTGCATGCTAATGGCTATGTTTATGACTTTCGCGTATGTAAATGATCTAATGATTAACGATACGACATGGATTCCCTCATGTGTTTATTATAGATGCCACATACAAGAAAACATGTATATAATCTCCGATTCTTCATATTGTAGGTATAACTTTAACTAATAATAACTTTCATATATATTTTGCTTTTATAATAAAGGGTGGACAACTTCACATGTGCGTTAATCAAGCAAAAAGTGACTCTAGACAAGTATGTGTAACCACATGTAATAATAACAGATAGAGACTTTGTTATGACGAATGCATGTCAAAACATTTTCCCCAAGACACTCATTATTACTTTGTAGATAACACATTTCTTAAAGTATTAATAAGAAACGCAAACGGGCTTTCATTTCACATCAAGATTAGGATTCCTTTGGTTATATGTGAAAGCTATTAATCGAGTCTCGAACACAAAATTCATACATGGACAATTATACGCAATTTAATTCAATGTTGATTAAGAGATATCCATGTATTTTTCCATCTCTTAATTAATTATTTAGTTTATGAGTTATTTTCTTAAGTAAAATTTCTAGGTTTTTTCTGTTAATGACCAACATCTCAAGTTAAAAAATAGTACAACTAACAAAATAGAGAGCCTGCCTTCAATGTTAAAAAAACACTTGGCATTGCTAATATTACTTTGGCTTAATTTATACGTGTTACTATAAAATTATGAAGCTGCAAGTTATACAAATAAAGAAAAGCTTTAAGAAAAACATGATTGTTCTAAATCATCAATCCAACCTGCCACTCTTTGATTATAATTACAAGGTAATGTCTCTATTGAATCGGTACGTATCATTTTGAAGGAAGCTTTATTTATCACAGTTAAGAATAAACAAATTTACATTAAGATGATGATCACCACAAAAATTGAAAAGTAAAAGCTTTTCTTAATGTAAATAAGACTGTTATTTGTGGTTGTATTTTTAGCTATTGTTGTAGAGGTTGATAAATTAGCTCCAAGGGCACTCTGGACGGTGCTTGTTTCCTCTACTCGAGTATCTGTATCGGCAATTGTTTGGCAATTTCGTTAATGAAGGAATGCTTAATAGGAACCCCCTATTGGCATCATTCCAAACTTTTTTTTCTTGTTTTTCATTTATTTTCTTTATCTTTTTTCAACTATTTACATGGAAGGGAAAAGGTACCACTAAACAAAGACCGAATATATCTAGCTTTTTAATTAAAACCCATTTTTGAAAGGTAAATTTAGGATGTTTAAAGAATAGTTTTATATTTCAGGTTTTTCAAGTTAGGTTCTAGTATTGCATTTGGTTTGTTTAATGCAAGCACTTAAGAGTATGTTAAGAAATGTATTTCTTTGCACCTTCAAACGCACATGAAGGGAGTTATTGCGCTCAAGTTGAGTTACCAAAATGAGGTAACTGAATTGACTAGTATATGAAGTAAGAAAGTCTTTAAATTCCTAGTTTGATGTCTCACATATTCCATGACTAATGTTATATTAGATGACTTCTTAAGGGAGAAGGTTGTGAAGGTTAATGATAGTCTCTTTATCCACAACTTTGATTAGATGAATGGAGGACCGACCCACCCTGGTTTTCACGAGCGTTGATGGGTTCGGCATGTAATTATTAACAAAACAATTTAAAGAAACTCAAAAACTAGTTACAAAGTTAAACTAATCTAAAAAGTTATAATAAAAGAAAAGGCTAAGTTGTAAAAAGTAGAGTTTTAATTTACAAACAAAAATTACAAAAAAGCAAGTTTATACTCATGCAAGCTGCATAGGCTTGTATACGAGTTTTATACATACCATTGACACACTATTCAACACCATTGACTCATTTACACCGGTCATATTACTCAAATAGTATGTAGAATTTCCTATAAAAAATAAACAAATGCTGCTCTCTCTCCCTCCCTCCCTCCTTTCTCTTATCTTTTGCATGTATTTAACAATATCTTTTTATCTATGAAGTTTATAAGTAAAATATTTTATATAAGGTCATCATTTAATGATCTTTATTTAACATTGGTCATGTCATAATCATCTTTCCTAAATCATTAGGACACACACGGTACACTTCTTGTAACATGATTGAAAGCTCACACATTTGGTTATGATACACACTCGAAGTACATAACGTGTACGCCATAATGAATTCTATCATAGAATTCATGAGATAAATGAAAAGCTTCGTGATACTATGTCTATAAATATAGTACATAAATGTCTCAACTCTATCTCTTAACATAACTAACTAATACCATCTCTAAATTATGTTCCACATAATGTAATGATTATTGCAAGTTAATCAAACAAATCTTTCTAAGAATCTAAATGGTTCGTCAAAGTTGAAACTACTAGTTTGCAAAACTATTTAACATTTTGGTTACAATGTTTATGAAGTTAAAGATGGGACAATTGCATATATCCCCTTTTAAACTTATGAAATTACATATATTCCCAAAGCATGTATAAGATGCATTGTACTTATGGATTGAAAACTTGTATTTTGAGGAAATATGTAATTTTAGAGGTGGAGATGAGGATATATGTAATTCTCCCTAAAATTAGAAGATATTTTTTGTTAATACCTTCTTGAGAACATTTTTAAACATTACTATGTTAAGTAGTGATTCATGAATCTACATGTGAGTTGCAATGTTTGTACGTAACTTTTAATTTTGACGATTTGTGTCATATGTACAATTGTACAATTCCTTTCATCTTACTTTAAATCTTAAAAGATATCATAAAACAAGTTACATGCTTGCAAATGATCTCCAAGCAACACATTCTTTACACATGCGACTAATTAGGATTGTTCACTCTTAAAGCTCTATATTAGTGGTCAAAATTTATGAAAACAAAAGCAATAGATTGTTTTAGCTTTTGATATTATGAGGAAATTGGACGAACAAGATTCGATTTCACAAAAATTAACACATTAGTTCACTTTTATAACATATAACTCTTGATCGAGTTAATTTGGGGAAATATGTAATTTTAAAGGTGGAGAGGGGATATATGTAATTCTCCCTAATTATAAACGTCAATAATATAATATTTAGAAAATATATAACTTTAAACGAATAGTGAAATAAGAGATTTGCATAGGAAATAACTTAAGATTTGTTGAATTATTTTAAGTGTCGAAGATGAGACATCAAATGTCATACCATATCATGAGATCAAAAATATAATAAGTATATCATGAGATCGAAAATATAATAGGTGTATTGAGATGAAATAAACAAGTATGAAATATATCGATAAATTTCATTTGAAGCTATCATAAAATTTCATAAGTGTGGATAAATCTACATATGAAAGCAATATATGATATCTTTAATGAAGTTAGCTAAATTCATTCTGAAAGATCTAAATGTAGATGTGTCCACTATTTTAAAATTGTTAGAGCTATGTGGATGATTTTTTTTTCGTTTGGGAAAGCATACTAGTTATACATAGCTTAAAAGGAACAAAAATACATGTGTGCCAAAAACTCAAGGAAAACTTTATAAATTGCATATTATTCAATGTTAATATGCTTGACTCTGTCTTAATGTAATATTGATTGCAGACGAGTTTTATTTATCTTGTTAATGATAAATGTGTTCACCAAAATGAATTGAATCAAGACTTATTACTAAGTCTTTATAAGTCAAAGGGAAGATAGTGTCCTTTGCACTTCACACACTAGCACTGTTGTGCTTGAAAGTCGGTTGAGTAGTTTTGAAAGATGCTATCGAAAACTTGGTCTTAACTCAATGCCAACTACTAAAGTGTGTGTACGCTAGATTGGTGTTGAGCTTGCCATTGAGTTGCTACCAACCTATTATGGTAATGTCAAGTTCTAGCAGTTGCTACTGACCGGCTGCTGCTGATTTGGTGTTGAGGCGGTTACCTCGTCCAACGTTATGCCTGGTGACTTGCCTAAGAGGTTTAAAGGGAAACGAGTTATGTTCCTAAACCAAAGGATGATGAATAAGTCTCATGATTTTTCTATAATAAGATATTGATATGGACAAGGGATAATGTGTTATTCCTTAAAATTGTGAAGGATCAGAATGATGCATCTTGTGTTCACATGCTAAAGTACTGTAGTCTAAAACATGTTAGCCTAGTCCTTATCAATTATGATGCTCTAAGGAGGTCAATTATGTATAGACAAAGTTGAAAGATGATACTTATTCAGTTCAAGGAGGTTGATATAACCTATGGAAAACTTAACTAACTAGATAATGTTATCTAGTATACAAAGCCTAATGAGGAGGACTTAGTTTTCTAGGTTTGTCTGATAGCAAACCTCACTTTAAAATCAAATTGCAAGAAATATGCGGGAGATGCCATTTTAGAAACAATCCTTTAGGGTATGTAGAAATAGTTTTGTGAGAACTTTTCTCAAACCTATTTAGAAAGGGAGAACCTTTCATTACCTCATATGGATGTTATCCAATAATACTTAAATGTAGGGGTTTCTTGCATTTGAAAACAAAATGCTAGCAATATGGATTTTGGCAATCCAAAGATTTTGCAAACCCATGATCTAGTGTAGAACAAAAAGATCATAAGAAGTGTATGATAGACTCAGATTCTAATTGGCTAGATTTCGAATCTTGATAGATGTCTACTACTAAAGACATAAAGGAGATGTGTTTGTCTTAAAAAAGAATTGTAAAAGCCTTTACAATAGCCATTATTAACTTACAAGTTAAGAACACATCATGAAAAGTTATCTCGATGAAAGTTATCTATATCAACTTGACAAAGTGATAGATAATAATTTTGGATTCAACAACCTGTGGGTTGAAACGTGACAAGATAGAGAGGAATTGCACTAAAGCCCATAGGGAAAGGGGAATATGAGGGAAACCTAACCTATTTGACTGGAGATCCCAAGATCTAGGTTCAATAGGACAACTTAATCATATGACCAATAGAGTCACTATGGGGGAGTACCCTAAAACGAAAAGGGAGATACGAACTTCCTAGTCCATTCACTCTGGGAGTACCCGAACAAGTGACTAAGGGGAGGTTAAGCATATTTAGGTTAAATGATCATGAGAATCAATATAACAATGATGTTTTTAATGATTCGTGGAATCACCTATGTTAGAGAAAAGTGGGGTCGCTTCGAATGAATTTGTGGGGAGATGCAATTCCTAGAACTCTCGCAGAACCAGGATAGTGATCCATGACCATAATGGACACGACAATGATGGGATGTGCCCGACTAGGGAGAGTCTTGTGTGAATGTATATTGTCGTCTACACCAAAAAGGGTCTATTCAAAGACATTGCGTCTACACACCGCTAGTAGACTAAATATGCTTCATAAAGGAAGGTTCAATGGGAACACCTACCTATCCTGCAAGATTCAACTGTCAAGTTTTCATTGGGAATTTTGTGTGTTTTGATGGATCTCCATTCATGTGGGGGATTGTTGGAATTTTGGATACAAAATAATTATATTTATATATTTTTTATATAAATAGTTTTTTATTTATTGGTTTAAGTTCGTGAGTTGTAACGAATTATACCGCGTCCAAAATAAAGCTAAGATGCATTAGATATCGATGCTCGAAGTTGAGTGGTTGGAATGAAGAAAGTAAAACTAGGGTGATTATTGTAGGAATTTTTTGTAATTTCTTGCATAATGCTAATAAAATCTTGTATTGATTAACATGAATGTTTTATGTTTTGACCAAGTCTTTTAATAAATATTATGAATGTTTATTATGGATCATAACTTTTATTAAAACTGGTATTAAACATGTCATGAATAAAATGAAAGTTTTAATTTGATCTCATAAAATATTTCATAAATCAAATGGAAGTTTTGATTGTGAATCACAAAACTCATATTAATATGAAGTTTTTAGCATAAGTATATAAACAAACTAATGATGAAAAAAGAAAAGAAGAAGAGATTTGTTCTCTTTATCTTTAGATTTAACATGTTTTATAAAAATTTAGAGATAAACACTATCTAAATTGTTCTTCATACACCATCATCTTTAACAATTTTCCACATTAAATCATAACACATATATTATCCGATGATCTCTCGGGCCGCGGCACTCTCCGGTAGTACATACTGTTTTTGTTGTTGTTTCCTGAGAGACAGACACATTGTCTTGAGTAGAGACACGAAATCTGTTTTAAAGAACCCGTGTCTAACACGATCCTTAGCCAAAACCGTCAACCTTTTGTTTGTTAATTTTCGAAGTCAAGGGGCATAGTTGAAGATTCAAACGTGATGAAGACTCGAGTCAAGAATGTTATATAAAAACTCATTCCAAGTATATACAAAAGACGAATGTTGGAATCAAATTTGGTACATAAATATTGTTTATATTTATTTTTCTAGTCATATTTGTAAACGGCATTGTACTAGAATATTTCTCATGGCTAACGAGAATATCATTAGAATTATGATATTTGATATAAAAATGAACTTAATTCCTACATCCTCATCATCATTTATACCTTGTAAACTCATAGTGTAACACAATACCCCATGCAAATCAGCCATTTCATCACCACAAGCCACACGATTATGACTGCCAGCAACTCCCACACCTTTACTATCATGTACCATCACGTATTCCCATAAGTTTGTCTTTTTCCTTCTTCAATAGGTTTTTTTTTACTATTACATTTTGAACTAGAATCCTTGAACCCACGTCTCCCTAGTGTAGCATGAGCATCACTCATAGAATCAGGCTCCTGAATACGAATACCACGAGTACCACTACAATTACGAATACTACTACCACTACGAAAAGCACTACCACTATAAGTACCACTATGAATACCACTACCACCGTGAGTACCACTATCACCATAGTTACCTGTAGCTACTTTTCCACCACGAGTGTTGGAACCACCACCACGGGTACGAGCTCCAGTACCACGGGTACGAGTTCCACCACCACTACCACCATCCATATGTATACACCCTATAGTTAATAAGAAAAAGAATGTTTAGACAAAATAATATAATATTGGCCAACCCTATGATTGTAAATAATTTAAAATGTACATACCACATGATAAATCTCAAAGTAGTAATAGGTATAATATAACTAACAATATGTGTTCCTAACAATCTGTTTTGTCGTAATCTAAAGAGTCAGAGGAGATCATTTCATCATCATTAGCATTATCATCGTCATCAACGACGTTGTCATCAAGATCTTCATTAGCATCTTGATCCATATGTTGAGACGACATGGGGTTTGAATATGGCCCCACTTCTATAGTCTTATCATAATACTTTTCACCGTGTGTGTACAATCCTTCATGATTTCTTTGGTAATCAAATGAATTTGAACTTCATTTCTCGTGTTGTAATAACGATTTTTGCATTTACCACACATATACCTAACATTTCCATTTTCAGTGTTTGTTGCATTTTCGTATGCAAAATCCAAGAAATTTGAGACTACTTGTTGAAATTGTAGATTGAAAGAACCATCTCTATTGGTTCTCATTATGTATATCCATTCTTTATTCGAGGCCATTTTCATTATCTATAACTAAAAGTCCACTAAGTGTTAGAACTTAACATATACATAATGGTCTAATAATAAACACTTATAAATACAAACAATCATAAATACACACACTTACAAACCTATATATGTAAAATACATTGTCCCCCAATATAAAAAAGAAGCAAGTAAAACGAGTTATGTGAGTATACTAAATATATATGCACTTAACTTGTATAGTTAAACTAATCAACATATTCTTTCTTAAATTGAGTATATAGAATGTAAGAGAAAGTTTACCTCTTGATTAGAAGAACAAGCAACGTTACATAATCTATTACATTGAGATGAAGATCATCACTCAACTTGAGAGCGTATATTAAAAGTAGTAAGGTGACAAAAAACAGACTACTAAAATATATGCACTTAACTTGTATAATTTAACTAATCAAATGTTGAACAAGTACTTGACTTCTTAAGAAGATTATAAATATAAACATACACCATGCAACCTTCCTAAATATTTGATCACTCATAACTTCACAACCGCTTGAAGCAAAACAAACTGAAATATTCAACTTTTGTTCTGACTTCTGATTAACAACATTTCGATAAGAAATCCCATGTCTGCTAATTGGAATGATAGTAACAATTTAATAATGCAATATCCTCTCAGATGACTATATTAAATATTAATAGAAACTATGCCAACTAATCCATCAAAAGTAGTTACTGAAACGAAGAGTGTCAATACAACAATTGAACTTACTGATTTACGCCCCTGGTGTCGTGAAACTGCAATTGACGGTGGTGGAGAAGGCGATGGCGGTTGCGTCGCTGCGGGTTGAGAAGGTGATGGTGGTTGCGTCGCTGCTGGTGGAGAAGGCGATGGTGGTTGCGTCGCTGCTGGTGGAGAAGCCGATGGTGGTTGCGTCGTTGCTAGTGGAGAAGATTACCAGGGTAGAGTGTCTTGGAATTGAAGAATAATGCCATGCACGTGCATGGGCTGATTCTCTGCATGTTCGCACGTTCTTAGTCCACGTTCTTATTTCTTGTTATTTACGTTGCTTATTTCCGTTAGTTTAGTCAAGTTAACTGAATCAGCTTTTTCTGTTAAGGTGTAGTGGGTTAACCAAGTCATAGGAAGTTGTTAGTCTTTCCGTTTTTCTAGTTCAATATCGTTGTAACTATGGCTATTTAAGGCCGGCTGTGTTTTGTTATTAAGTGTGCATTCAAAGATTTGTGTTCTCATATTACTTGACACTTCAGAGTGTTCTAGGGCACGATGTCACAAAATGGAATTTTATGAACTTCAGCAGAATGACGATTTAAACTATTTTATTTAGGTTATCTAATCCATATATATCAATTACATATTAAAAACTTCAACCAAATGATCCACTGTCGCAAAGGTTGGTCGCTAGAAGTACCTAATTTGCTATAATTTCGCTACAAAAAATAATAATTTTATAAATAAGTAAATTTATGTTTTGGTCGCTAATTTTGTGGCAAAGAATATCAAATTTGCTACAATTTTACTACAAACAAATATTTTGTTTTATTATTTGCTATAATTTTACTACAAACAAATATTTTATATTTTTTTAGCATTTTTTGACATTTTGTCAGTAAATCGTGAGTAAAATTTTACATTTTGCTACAAACTTACGACAATTGAAAGTTTGTAGCCACTTTGTGGTAAAATTGTGTGAAATATCAAAGGTATTATTGTCTTTTAGATTTTGTTGAAATATCATCACAAATTTGTGGCAAATATGTTATTGTAGGAAATTTGTGGCAAATGGTTGTAGGAAAAATAACCATTTTCTAGTAGTGAGATCATCCGGTTGACGATTAGACTTAATCAATTTTGTGAGAGAACAAACCAAAAAAGTAAAATATTCATTCTTAACCAGGACCACATCTTCTCCCGAACCGAACCAAAATAAGTATTTTGCAAATTACCCAATTACATATTTTATTTTCTTTTTAAGTCATTTTATTATCTTTAACCGACTCAATACATCTTGTTTTTATTTTTTCAAGAAACTCATTATATTTTTAACAAAAACACACTTTACAAGAAACATGTTAGACACAAATCAAAAGAATTGTGCAAAATAAAGTGCATTTTGGTACAAACATAATGAGTTGATTGAAAAAAAAGGAAAATAAACACAATGAGTTTGTAAGGTCTCAAATAACTAAAAGAGGTATCATTTATTGAGTTTGTAAGGCCTCATATAAATTAGAAAAAAAGCTATTCATTTATATAAGTGATGAATTTAATTTGGGTGATGATATAATTAAGGAGATTATAGTTAATCTCAAAAAAATTAAGATAGAAATTAAAAGAAATAAAATTTATCCAAATCCAACTTCGACAATAAATTATAACTTCTTTATTCTTTTAAATGTTTAAACATATTTAATATATATTACATATATACTGAACATAAATACATGATGAAGAGTGGTGTACGGGATGAAAAACTGGTACATATACATAACCTATGGTGTAACATTTATGCAAAATTATGTTATGATTTTTATGGTTTATCCATACCCCTATCTATATATACATATACACATATAAAAGATAATGATAAAGAATGTATAAATTTGGTGATCTTTTTATTAGTTTTCTCAGTTTTCAAATAAGAATATGATTTTTTATGAACCATCCAATATATATAGGTGAAAGAACAAGTGTTAACCCATCTTTATTACGATAAACCGTTAACACTAATGTAATGAACAAATACACCATGATCATGCAATGTAAGTAAATTTTACATCATGTTACACCACTGATGTAAGAATTTTTCCATAATTGTTAGAATTTCTCTTCCGTTTTAAAAGAAAACATCATCTTTTTTTAGAAACCTTCTTAACCTTTTTGTGTGATTTTGTTTTTTTCAAACAAATTACACTATTATATAAATCGTTTTAATATATTTAATTCGAGTATACTTTTATTATATATTACCAAAATATTAACATTCCCACTATAACTCTAACTTACAGTATCGACGTGACTTGCTCTGGACCACTAGTTGAGTTAATAGGTATATGTAGTTTATATCATTGTTCCCTATGTGTTTTCATGTCACATAATATATATCGATATTCGCTACATGATTGGGTTGATATGACCTTATCATTTGACAATTGTACATAAAAAAATTTTATATGCATTCTTGTTTGCTTTAAAGTCGAGGGTTTTTTTGGAAGCACATTCTTTACCCAATGTGGTAGAGATAAGGTTTGTTTACATCTACCTTTCCCACACCTTGTTATAGCTTGACTATTAATAAGATTTTACTAGACTTGGTTATAATTATAGTTATGGTTAAAAATTTTTGTATGAAATTATTTTTTTTATAAAAATTACACCATTAAATATAAAAATTACACCATTTTATTTAATTTTTTTAGTCTAATAATTCACACATTTCGGCGACTCGTTGTCCGGTCCGAATTAACTGAGACTATTTAGGAGACAAAATTACACATATACTCTTATGTGATAAATATGTGATCTAATTAACTGTGAAAATTAATGATAGTTAGGTTAAAGGAACAAAGATGTAACAAACAACGTACATAAAGATTGTTTAGCATGATTAGTAAAGATATATGTTGGCATGTGAAATTAATAAAAAAGATAAATGTCCTTTTCGGTATCTACTCTACTAATTAACTTACTAACATATTAGGTGCATGGAATATAACTGAGATATGGTATTATAGGTGTTTTGTTGGGAGAACACTTTAAACAGTATAGCATCATGAAACGTCACGATTTACGTCTTGAATTTAGTTATCATACATGGCTGTTAGCATGGAGTACATGTGACGTTTTTTGGGTGTATCATAACCAAGTTTGTGAAATTTCATGTTACAAGATATAGTGTATCATGTTTGCCTTAATGATTTAGGAAAGCTAATTATAACATGACTAATAAATCTCAATTAAAGAGAGCTATATTAATAATGATTTTATTGATATACAGCAATTTATCTTGTGAAATTTACAGAAATAGATTATTGAATGCATTTGAGAACCGTTAATAAGTGTGAAAATATGACCTGAATTATAAAGAAGAGAAAAAGACAGGGTGAGAGAGTATTTGTAACAGAAAGTGAAATTTCTTTTTGTTTTCACATCTAACCACCAAAACACATATAATATGGTTAAAGTGTATGTGAACACTATGATATATATGTAGTACAAGATGATTTATGCAAAACCATTAAAATTAGCTAATATTAATGACAATACGAGCAAACCATTTTCCACCGTCCAGGAAATCTGTTACATAGAGGGGTGATAGTTCCTTCATATTCCTTATTTGTCATACGGTTGATGAGGATGTTGATCATATCTTCTTTAGTTGTATCTTTTCGATCGCCTTTTGGGATTGGTTAAGCTCTTGGATCAGTGGATGAGTGGTCGCGTACGTGTTCACATCTCCTCTAAATAGATTAGACCTTCTCAGGTTCTTTAGGCGCCTCGAAGCGTAAACGTTGATTCAAGTTTTGACATTTTATTATAGATCTACACGGTAATCTAATCGGTTTAGAAAACTAGGATCATATACCTTTGTCTTCGGAATGGCTAATTGTTACTTCCATGACATCTTGTTAATTTTATTGAATTGGAATTAAATTAAGCCTAAAATTAGTAGCTTGCATTGGTTAGAATGATGTTAAGTTGTTCTCCATTTTTCTTTCAATATTGTAACTTGTATCAACTTTGCTAGAGTCACGCTAGTTTTTATGTTTCTATGATGTTACCGTCATTAAGAAAGAAATATTATCATAAACTCACTAGTGAAAATGCAAATTTTATTGGAACTTGGAAGTAACTTTAACAAAAAAATATTATAAGCAGAGACAATTTTTTTTTATCGATAGTGTAAATTATTGGTCTGATAGTGTAAACTTTGTTTCTAGTAATGTAAATTTTTATACATATACCAAGTTCGCCCCCCTAAGAAAATTTAATTTCGCATTCGCCCCCATATGAGATTGTTAAGCTCCACCACTGATACTAATTATCACAAGTCAACGATATTGTAAAATAAAATTTAAAAAACGAAAGTATAATTGTTGATATTTTGAGAATCTCACTATAAGTTTATAAAATATATTATTAGTCACGCTTGATATTGTTATCACTAAAATGGAAACCACAATCATCAACACTCATAATGCACCATGCAAAAAGGTACATAGGTTTATAAGTCGATTTAACTTGGTTCGGTTCAGATTTATTATAAAATCATCCAAAAGAAAGTTTATAGAGTTGCTGCGAGCTCGTATCTTTTAACTATTCCAGTAAATTGTAACCCTAATAAACTTAAAAAGGTTAAGTGACGAGATGCAACAAAATCATTTGCTTTAGTTTTATTGTATTTTAAAGTTAAAACTAACGTTAGAACCTACAAGAAAAAACTAAATTAGGACACATAATTGAAATGGAAATGAGAGCCACATGCTTAGTTGTTGGATATTTGAATGAATCATGCTAGCACTTTATCTTGAGCGTAAAGTAGCCAATGGTGGGGCTACAGTTGTTGGATCGCTAGCGACGAAACAGTAAGTGTCACGATAATGATGACATACCTAACAAGTTAGTGTGTTCACGTGTGATGATTCTTTTTTTGTTTCATCCATATTTTCGTACTTCTAACTTTGTTTATGACGTTTTAAGGCTATAGGATATGCATACCGATATGTCGTTGAGATGATGAGGTGACCGGAAGAAAAAGCAGTGAACACTGCATCCTTCCCGCTTTGCCGCCATGATTACAGTGTTCGTGAAACTCTTCACGCACCTTACCGGTGTAACATTATATTATTTTTTATTAAAATAGGACGAGGTATGGAGAATATCGGTGAAAGTGAGTGATGTATTTCTTTAGTTGAGTGAAAATCAGTGAAGGAGAGTGAAGTGTCATGTGAAACTGATATGGTGCAGAGTGAAGAATAGCTACGAGGGTTATACACCGTATAGCCTAAGAAAAGCAATTGGCTACCGAATCTTAGTCTTAATACATTTAGAACGCAGGAGAAAATTCTGATGGTTAAATGATGTGTTTTATTATTAAAATTTTGGGTTTCAAAACATGCAAGATCCATGCTATGATGCATTTATAGTAAAAAAAACTACCGAATTTTATTTCATCATGACTTTTAAGTGTATATATGAATTAAGAATGATAAAAGTTTAGTGAATATTATTTTTTATTCTTTTAAATACTGCAATAGGCCAAATGATTAGTGATCTTCGAGTGTGGTCCCTTTCACGTGAGGTCCTCATTTAATTAGGATACAATCTGAACCAATTTTAACTAACATTTTTATTTTGATTTTGTTATAAGATCATCTAGAGTGGAGAAGCCCAACAAACAAGAGCAAATAGAAAAAAAACAACATAACATAACAAAATTAAATTCTAGAAGTTCCCCTTCCCTCTATCATATTACTGTTTATCTCTCCCTCTCTTATTATCATTGCTCATCTATTTTCATCATCCACAAACTATCATCCCATGAGGGTGTCACGCTTGCCACGGATGTCCGCTGTAAATACTTTAGTTGAAATGTCTTGATGTAAATTCAGAAGCAATCAAATGATTCAAAAATAATAGATAATCGACTAAAGACAATTAATCGAATCAAAATGTTTCAAGAACAATGTTCTTATATATTAAAAAGGTGTATCACTCCTTTTTCCTTTTTTTATTCTTCCAGTTCTACTTTTTATCGTCGGTTTTCTTGTTTTGTTTGTTGTGCTTTATGGGCTTAAAGTGTGCTGGGTCACCTCTCTTCTCTGAAATCTCGCTCTCGTTCTTCTTAGGGTTTCATCACATTGATGACCCGTGTCTTGGTCTAGATTTGATACCGTATTTTTCAGATCATCTCGTTGATGTTTTAAGTCTGTGAAAGGCTGTCTAATCTCTTATGCTTGAGGTGTAACTTGGTTGGATCTTCTTATGATTATGGGTTCTTGTTGAGTAATAAGATTCATATATTTTGACATGGTATCTTTTACGGACTCAGCAGACCCAACAACTATGACCCAAGCCCAAGAACAACAAGAAGGAGATACTCGGCCCAAGCATATCATCAGGAAGCCCAAAAGATTTCAAGATTGAATTGCACGTTCCATGATTGCATGATTTTCTTATTTTTCTTTTTGTTTACTAAGTCATAGTAGTAATAGGTTAGTTAGTGGTGCATGTTTAAAGGAGCATGGGAGGTGATCCATGTTTCATTGCATGTTTAAATTTTGTTTTTGTATTAAGAAAATCATCGGAAAATTGCCCTAAATGTTGTTCCTTTCTATGAATCCTTCTTGGAGTGTAGCCTAATAAAACAAGACCTATCATCTTGGTGCTTTCATTCTCGTCTCACCTTTCGCCATACCACCTCATAAGGAAGTGTCGGGTTCGAACGACCTTCCACCCTCTGTCACGGATCAATTAGCCCAACTCATCACCCTTTCATCCGAAGCTTCCCGTTCACAACAACAAACCAACGCCCAGCTTGCAGCCCTCATCACCGCCACCGAAAACCTTAACATTAAACTTGATTCCCACACCCCACATCTCATTATTTCCGATTCTCTTCACACAAATGCCAATTTCGTTGAACGACCTCGTGAACGTCCTGTCAATAACCGTGACGACCCCCACCCCCCAGCAGTCAGCCCCGTCACCCAAAAATCTCTCTTCCGATGTTCGACGGCTCTAACCCTCTTGGTTGGATCTTTCAGGCCGAAAGCTATTTTTCGTATTTCCATATTCCGTCGGCCGAACGCGTCACCCTCACTGCCTCTCATTGCACTGGGGATGCTCTCTCGTGGTACCAAAATCTTTCCGACAACGACCTCTTAGGTAGATGGACGGATTTCAAACGCCAACTTGAAATTCGTTTTGGCCCTTCCTCATTCGAAAACCATGAAGCCGCTCTATATAAACTTCAGCAAACTTCTTCCTTATCGGATTATCTTCTTGCTTTTGAACTCCTCAGTAATCGCATTACTGGGCTAACCCCTCTCGATCGTCTCAATTGTTTTCTATCGGGCCTCAAATCTGAAATGGCTATCCATAAGCCCACTTCTTTGCATGAAGCTATGGGCCTAGCCCGTATGATAGAGCACAAGCTGGCCTATCTCACTAAACCTAAGCCCTTCTTTCCCTATCGCTCATCTCCTTCCCCTGCTGCACCCGCCCAACCATCCTCCAATTCCACCTCCCAACCGCCTCCCACTACCATCACCACCCCCAACACTACTCCTACCACCTCTGCCTTACTTCCCACACCCAATAAACCTTTACCCTTTCACAAGCTCACCCCCAAACAAATCCAGCAGCGCCGTAAGGATGGCTTGTGCTTTCCTTGTCCGGCTCGTTATTTCCCCGGTCATTCGTGCAACCCTCCCCAATTCCTCCTCATTGTTTATCACGACGACTCAGATCTATTTGATCAGGCTTCGCCATCTGACTCGTCCGCTGAGGCCACCCCCACCTTCATGTCTCTCTCTCCAGCCGCATTCTTTGTTATGTCTTCCCCTTAACGATGTCGAAGTACCAATCAAATAAGATGTTAAAATGTGTATTCCTATTCACCTAAACTAGTTAGGGTAAGTAGGGTTGTCGAACCTCGTGGAATTAGTGGTCGATGTATTGTGATCTGATTTATAAGAAACGATTAACTAAATTATCAAATTACTTAAACTATTGCCTCTTGGCTGTAAAAATTGGATCTTGGAATGATTAAGAAAGTAAATAAGAAAACAAATTGCAAATGATTAAACTTGATTAAGAAGACAATTATGAGAAAAACTAATCCACTTCAGGGTTAAGGTTTGGTTTTCAGTAATCGCTTAGTTCAACTTGGTGGGAAATCCTTAACCGGGATTCTATACGTGTAATGATTAAGTGATAATGATAATCAAGACTTAACAGGTCTCAATACATAATACCAATTCAATTAGTAGCCAAAACTCTACAACCATACGATTCGTGCAAGATCATACGACATTCAAATTAAGGTCAACCAACACAATTGTTTAAATAATCAAACCACAAGTTAACTTATAAAAGAACTTAAATGGTTCTAATGTTTAGTCTCAACACAAGTCTAACAAGAACAAGAACCTATTCACACAAAACACGTTACCAGAAGTAGATCACGAGAAGTTTAGCCGCTCATTGTTCTTGAATGATCTTCAAAATCGTGTTGAATTGCATCCCGAATGATTGAGTGGTGTTAGAACGATGTAGAATAGTGAATCACAGGTCTAGGAACACCCAAAATTTGTCTCAAATCGTCTTAGATCGAATGGGGGGCAAGTGGTGGGTGAAACCTAACAAAAACGCGATTTTATAGGTGTTTTTCGGAGGCTCTGGCGTAGGCTACGCCAGCCAGCGTAGCCTACGCTGGAGGGTATTCTGCTGTTTTTTGGCTGATGCTGGCGTATCCTACGGTGGTTGTAGTAGGCTACGGTGGAAACTTTTCTGCTGCATTTTGAATCTTCATTTCTTGACCCCTCCAATGCCTTGTATCATAATGGAAGCTTCCAACTTGGTTATTTTTCCTACAAAATCACTTCAAACTCCTAGTTAACCTATTCAACATGATCAAATGCATAAATACGAGTAATCAGGCTTCATATTTAACATTTAAACACTTAAAATAGCATTTTAACACACTCACATCACATCCCCACACTTATCCTTTGCTTGCCCTCAAGTAAATCCGTTTGAAACACTAGACAACAATATATAAACCAAAGTCCCTTACTATGTCTTAGCTATGGTCCAAAGTCATACCCCCTTTCAGAATTACAACAATCGTGTTTGGTTAGCAAGTAAAGCGTGTTACATTTATTTCAAAATAGAATCATCCTAATTAAACCTATCATACTTTTGGTTTTTATTTTCATGCAACACACCCCTCACTATTTTCGCTCCACTCGGTTTATTTCTAGATTGGTGAAAATTGCACCAATAAATCACTCAAAAGGTCCACGTATGAAACTTTGTTATCATATGCTTGAATGATGATCAAACTTCCACAGTAATACATTAATAATGCACATATCACAAGGACTTATCGGTTTTGGGCTTAGGTTCAGGTAGGAATGTATGGTTGTAAAAGTGGCTAAAATAATCAAGGTAAATATCACTGTTGAAATTCTTATTAAAATAACTACTACTAAAGATAAAAGAACCATGGGCACACACTTATCCCATACTTGTTATTTTTGCATTTTTCTTTGTTTTTCTCTTTTTTATTATTTTTTACTAATTATTTCCAAAAATCAAATACTGATACACTTGGAATGTCATCATCAGTGGTGAATGTATTGATTCGGGTCCTAATTATATGGTTGTAACAAAGGAAATGGTTTAAGGCTCAAAACGATTACTAGGGGAAATTTAGGAACTGGTAAGGCACAAAAATAGTTTGAAAGGAAATGGGGGTCCTAGATTGCCTCTATCATCTATGTGCATTTATCAAGTCACCGTCTTAGCATGCATCAAATTACACAAGTTCTAAAACAAAGAGTCATACGGCCTACACTTAACAAATAAAATAAGTTTTGTGAACTAAAAATCTAATAGGCTTCAACATCTCACCAAGTTAGAAAATATGGGATGTCGATGTGTGCATGAATTTATTATACCAATAGCTTGTTAACCACAATTAGGTAATTCTTAACATTTTTAAAAGCCTTGCTAAACACAATTCTTTATGCTATCATGGAATTAAACTATGACTAAGAACCCTTACTTCAAACAAGGTAGGAATCAATTGGTATGCTTGTTGTTTTCATGTCCAATTGGATTGCTCAAAACAAAAAAAGTTAAAAGTTTTCACATTTCACATTTTCCTCATCCCCACACTTGGGATACATTGTCCCCAATGTATGATATTTAGGTTAAATGCAAGGATTTTTTTTTTTGAATTTATCCGATCAATCAACATAAACGACTTTTCAACCCAATCTATCCAAGCACATGTAACCATTCCCAACACATAATACTAATAACACCACCAATTTGACACACACAAACTACTTGAACAAACACATCAAAGATAAACTGTCTCACACCACCCAACCACCCTAAAAGACCCACACTAGACATGGTTTAAAGTTAAGGAACATAAATAAATAGAACAAAGTACATGGACCTGATCATGGATCAGCGAGTACTCAATAGTAAGGGTTCTGTGGATCCCCAAAAATGCTCCGCATTGTGTCAGAGAAAGTTCCAAAGTTGAATGCATCCGAGGAGCTTCCTTGATTTTGTTGTTGTGCATCCTGAATTGGGTCTATCCACTGAGAGTGATGTATTGGCGGAACCAGGTAATCCACTGTTCCGTCATATGGTGTAAGATTGGTGTAATCTATTATTTCTGGATGCTCAACCATGGGCTCACCTACGTGCCAAGCGTTATGCATCCTTCTCCTTTGATCATCCTGCCATCTTAAGTTCACTTCACACTCTTGATTCCATGCGTGAGTACGGTTCCAATGCTCCTGTCTATTATGGTTCAACATATTGTCCCAATGCAGTTGTTCAAATCCACGCGTGTTTTGATCATACGTGGCCTGTTGGTATCCTGTCCACGAGTCATAATCGACAGGCCTGTGTTGAGCTACAAACTCATCCATATTTTGGTATCCCCTATAAATGTCATAGTAATTGGGCATACCACAAAAGTAGGGTGGACTATCCTCTTCTTCATTCATTTCTTCACCACTCGCCTCCTCTTCTCCACTATCGGGTTCATCAGTTTCTCCTTCATCTAATGGCTCAGCATCCAATCTCAATGCCTGCCATTTTTTTCCGGCATTAGTTAATTTATGATATCGGGTTGTTTTCCTTTATGACCAACCAAATGTGCTTAATCCTTCTAGATTAAATGTGGGGATATCTTCCTTGTGAAATGATGTATCTGTAGTAATGACTCCATGCTTCTTCAACAATGCGGTAATCAACCGACAATATGGGATTGTCTGATTATCCACCTTATATCGTGAATACCAAATGCTCATCATAACCAAATGCTTATAAAAAGATTCGCGGTGAACCAGTTAGGAGGGAATGCACTATTTGCACGTCTGGATGTCTTAGGTATTCTTGATCACTTCTGCTTGGTAAGATGTTCTGCTGCACGATCAAAAGTATCAGTCTCGCTGGCATTTTCATTTTATCCTTTCTCATTTTCCCATCATTGTCAGGCAAAAACAGTTCAGACAACATTTGGTTCCATTGAGGATGCAGATGACACTTATCAAATAGTTCCATCGAAGACAGGTAAAGATATTTGTTAGCTCCACGCCTATCTGGTATGGAATCAAAGTTAACAATCTCATTCAAAGTGTCATGAGATATTATAACCTCCACGCCTCCCACGTCACCAACCAATCTCATTGTCTTTGGCGGATGTCTACCACCCTCTTATTTCAACGAACCAACCCATTCCATCACTGGATCCATATATTTTCGATCTAACGACCCCATCATAGCATTTCAATGCTGCTTCCCAACCAATCGCCTCAAATTTTTGCACTATTCCAAAAGCCCGAAACTCGTCCAAATTTATCATCTTTTCATATAAAAAACCGTTATGGGGTTGTTTTTGGTTGAGCATCTTGTTAGTTAACAATTGTTTGTGGAAGCTTCTTTCCTTGGTTTCCAACGACCCAGATTTCCATACTGGCTTTGCCCTTGGATAGTCTCCGATGCGCGTTCCCCCATCATCCTCTTGATTGTCAACTCTCCTTCGTTGTGGTTTGGGCTCGGATCTTGATGGACCTGCCGGTTCCTTTCCCTTTCTTCCTATCTTTGTTGTTTATGCCGATGGAAAACACTAAAATTGCAGAGAAATTGCTTTAAATCCAAAAAACCCCGATTTAGAAAAATTAGGGTTCTTCATGCTTCATTCAGATTACAAATAAACGAGAAGAATTTGCTTAAAACTGACACTCCCAATGTTTTCCTTACGAAAAATTATGCGAAAAACACTCTTTGATTGTTTGATTTGGTGGATGAATGAAGAAATTAGATGTGAAAGATGGTTATGGAAGATGTAGAAGATGTAGAGGAGAG